>JAWWEQ010042631.1:0-96578 GCA_035583055.1 Torymus tubicola | reverse complement strand
CCAGCGCTTCTACCGAACATACTCATACCATATTTGTTACAGTTTTTTATATTGTAATCTAAGCCTTTATCAACTCAGAATGTAATATTATTCTTCGTTCTAAAAAATAAAAATAATTTGTAAGGTTGCGAGCGTCTCTAATGACCATACAGCCATTATTAAACACAACGACATTTTTATGTAGATTATTCACTACTCTTATGTAATGAGAAATGTATCATTATTTATTTGAATAAAGTTATATACAAAAAAAAAAAAAATAAGGCATCGGTCTCCTAAACCGGGGATTGTGGGTTCGAGTCCCACCAGGGGTACATTATGATTTTTTTGTTTGTTATTTTTTTAAATTAACGAGGTAATATAATCGCAAATCGTATAATTTTATTTTAAAGAGGAATTATAAAAATTTATTTATATTACTAAATTCGAATAATTACATTGTTTTAAAGTATAACAAAAATATAGATGTTTTAAGGGCCAATTTCGATATTAAAAACCTAGTTTTATTTTTACAATAGTAAGAGTACACGTTTCACAGTGCCGAACAAAAATAACCATTTATATTGTTTTTGTTAACAAATATTGACTATTAAATTCAAATTTAATTATTCTTTTTATTTCAATAGACTTGCACATTATAATTTGTATTTTCATTACTTTTGTTTTTGCAATTTTATTATAAAAATTCCATATTTATATTATTATTCAGTGAAAAAAAAAATTGATTAAACTACGATTTAATTACGGATGATTCGATCATTTTATTGAAACAAAAAATATCAGATTTAACGGAATGCATATTTCATTAAATTAATTAATATACTAATTTTATTTCGATACAATGATTTAATTATGCGCCTTCGAATCCGGCTTTAATCGAGTCAATCAAATTTTTCTTTTCAATTTATAAATATATTCGATAAAATCAGTTCATAATTATTCCCACATAATATAACCGCATCCTCCACAATATTCCCCTTACAATACTTACTACCTCATCATTAACCCACAAAAACTCTCTACACCCTTAAAATTGAAACTCACCTCAGCAATGTGGCGAGCGTGCTTTGCCTGATCATGCAGCATTGCAACAAAGGCGACAGACAGCTGATCTCGTCGTGGAAGGGTTTGCCGAAACCCCTACCATTGTCCAAATGAAGGGTGAACGTGTCGTTACCAAAGAGCCGGAAGGTCTCGTAATGATGACGGTCCATGTTGCCCGTAAGGAAGTCGAATACCGACATGTCCATCAGGTCGAGAAGCCTGCGGCCTTCGTTATACGGTGGTAGCTCCCGCACAATGTTGCAGTAATCCGAATCTATACGTCGAGAGAAAATTCAAGAAAGTAATGTTTAGAATATAGATGTTTTTTGTTTTACGGAGGGCTGTAATTGCGTTTAACGAAGTGCCGAGATAAGCTGCGCATTAAATTGTTATAATCCGGGTATTATTATTAAATTGTCACTGATGAATTATTAATTTTTATTGTCATTATGAGCTCGTCGATAAATGTCGTGCATAAAGTTGATTTGAATTTATGTTGATTTTATATATTTTATACAAGCATTATTATAATAATTGAATGTACGTCTCTTTCACCATCGTATATCACTTATACCGGAGCAAAGTAAACATTAATCATGCGCTGGTAAATATAGGGTTACGAAAAATCAGCAAGTGATATTTTCTGCTACTTTAAAAAAAAAATCTTATGAAAACACTCTCTCAATACACGCGTACAAGCGCATTGTCGAGTATATATAAGCTTATTGTCTTTATTATCAGAGAATTTCCTACTGAAACTGGGTCAGAAATATGACTACGATCGATATCACAAAAGCAACTAACTATATAATATTCCAATTAAAGACGTGTATATAAATAGTCCTTCAAGAATCTATACGGACAAATCAACACATTAATTGTTACCTCAATATACCACATATCAAGTTTCAATCAACCGTGAATTCATCGAACAATTCCCAATAACAAACTCTTTATATATCCTACGGCGCTTTATTGCTTTCGTACCCGTCAACGACACCCGTTATTTTCGTGAAATATCTAACCATCAAAGGAAAAACCTCATCGACAGTCAAACTATAATAAAATTGTGAAAACCCCACCACTATATATACTTTCATCAATATATATATATATCTATCCACACCTCGATAGAGATCAGTGGAAAAAAAAACTCCGGTACCGATATAACCGCCACCTTCTCTAATTCCCCATCCCGTTACCACTTCTCCTCCCCTTTCCTTCCCAAAAAAAATATCAACTCTTCACACACACATACACAAATAACTCACCAGTCTCCCATTGCGCCTTGAGCCGTTTGTGATAACTACGCCGCCAGGGATGCCGCCAGACTTTCCTCGGTACGACGCTCTTGTCGGGCAGGAAGGCAGCAAAGCTACCTTCAAGCATATCCGGAGCACCACAAATCGCGTGGCTCGTGTCGCAGTAGTACGTACACTTACCATGGAAGCAAAGGTTACCAGCTGGACTGACGAAGAAGGTCTTGAGGATATCGCCGTCTGTTACTTGGTAGATTTCCGTCGTCATGTTTAAAAGGCGGCCGGTTACTGGCATACACCGACGGAAATCCAAGAGTCTGCGAGGGAAGAGAGTTGTTGTTTTTTTCTTTTCTTATTTCTCGGTTAGTAGTGTATAGTAAAATAGTTTGCTTTTACTTTTGTTAGCGGAGATGAGGTTAGTCCGCTTGACGAATGGATGGAATTGTTTTAAGAGATATTGCGAATATTTTATGTCGGTTATTTATTTGCTTTCTAGGAAATATTTACGCGATTGCGTTGTAATACTTGTCTATTATGTTGTTTCTTCCCGTTATATAAATGTTTATGGCTACGGTTTATATTCTATTTTTACATCTTTATGGATTTTTCAATCGAGGAAAATTGTTTACAGCATTTTTTTTTATACTTTTATTTCTTTTTACAGTTCGCAAGATAATTTCATAAATAAGGACACTACCTTTAATATGTCACAAAGTCAAAAATATGGAACGGAAATCATTCAATTTAACTCTAACACTTTAAACTCTTTAGATCTAAGCGTTACTTGAACGTTACTGTGCCAGCCAAAGGGTTGACCCGAGATATTTTTTTGGGTCATGCACTGTTATGATATATATGCTTAATAATTTCAAAATATTTGTCGGACACGCGCTTTCAATTTTAATATTATACGGTAAAGAATATATACTTAATTTACGGACAATGAAAAGGATTTAGAAAGACAGAATACGAATTAATGCGATTGTCTCGCAGTGGTTCACACGCGGTTATACATACTGTATAAGTATATACGAAATTACGAAAATTAGCGTGTATTTTCGAGCTGTGCTAGAAACGAATTTCATGTTTTTTTGGTATATACATATAAGTATATATGCGAGTTCGCTAATTTGACAGTGGAATCCGGTATTTTTGCGTCTGGAATTTCTCTCATATATTGTTAAAAATAATTAAATGAAATAACTCGCGTATACGGCGTATATATATAATCACTGTAGAAACTTTTCAAAAGTAAAACATGCCCAAACACGGTCTACGAAATATTTGCATGCTTTAAAATCACGAAAAGATATATATATTCATACGTATTGCTTAGAATACAAAGAGCACTTAGCTTTCCTCGTTTAACAATTTATCTGCAAGAACTGCGTACAGTGCCAATGCAAAATACCAACTCTTCCAACATTATATATTTAATTTTCGCGACAAAACAACATCCATCCATCCATATATATATAGATAAACACAAACGTGAATTTTCAATTTCACGATAATTTCCCATTGTGTTCCTTTACAGCTTCGTAAAAACACGACTTACATAAGAAACGACGAAATTTCATAAAACTCAGAGCGAAGCCGCTTCTGGATTTACGTTAAAGATAGAATTTTCAAGACTATACACTATTATTTATTTCCAATAAATCGTTTATACGCCTCTACGTCGGGACGTTTAACGCGCAGTTAAAAACACTTTGCCGATGGGTCTTTTCTAACCCATCAACCGCACAATTTATATATCATAAAAGCACCGGTATAACTCTCCATCTCGAACACGCCAGATTAAATATAGACCCACACGAATAACCGCTTCATCGCCAACATTACAAAAAAAAAAAAAAAAAAAAAAAAATATCCTCCCACCTCTTTATTAAAAAAATCCTCCCACCTCCCATAATTCCCTCAAAAAAAAATCTCTCTCCTCGCAATTATCCCCCATTATTATTACAACCAGAATGCAAAACAGTCGCCGCGCGTCGCGCAATAAACTCGCTCGCCGCGACGATTTCGCGTCGTTTGGCTTTCCTCTCTCGCAGCTCGCAAAGCGGCGAAAAAGCGCGCGCGGAATGTGCGCGACAAAAAGGGGAATAGTCGTCGTAGTAGTAGTAGTAGTAGTATAGTGCTCTGCTCACCTGTCCAAGTGGAACGCAGCGATCTCAGCGTTGTGGCGCTCGTAGTCCGTGAAGTAAAAGTGATTCGGCAGAGTCTGCTGTTCCCGTGGAAACCTATGGAGAGGGGAGAGAAGTTGGCGATTAATTATTCGTTTCGACAAATATTTTACTTTCGGGAAGCCGCACCAACTACTGTCGTGTGGTGTTCAGGTCAGCGGCTTTATTCGCCGTTTGTCTTGGTTTGGCCAGAGGTTCGGGGTGAATTGATAGATGGTATGCGCGCGGGTTAGGAGAAATTACGAGTTTTCGAAGGGTAATGGTAATTAACGAGAGTACATAGTGTTTGCGTATATAGTGAATGTGTGTTAATGGTTTACGTGTCGAATAAACTAAAATCTGTATATATATTACGCAACGACAATATGATTTATATTAGTTGTCAGAGTGTAGTTATATACCATTTCTCTTTTTATTTTATGTAGTGCGTATAATTGTTTTTTAGTGTTTAATAATAATATATAGGTAACGCAAACGTAATGTAATTGAGATTATATGTAAATTTAATCATAAGAATTGGAATTATTTTTTCTTTTCAGCGTGTAATATCTAATAATAATAAAGTGGCTAACTCTTAAAACTTTCTTAACGATGATATATTACTCTTATAACATAGCATTATCTTTTCAAGAGTATTTTCGTCTGTAATGCACTTCGAGTATATAAAATACTGAATGATCTCAGATAAATTATATCTTTTTAATATTTATTCCTTCGTTCTACTTTTGAATTGATTTAGTAATTATTAAATATTTTATAATAACAAAGAGTATATTTATTTTCAAAAATAACGTTAATAAAATTCCGAATTAACTATCACTAAAATTTAACAATGCTCTAGTCAAACGATCCGTGCCAAAAGCTATTTTTTGACAACTACAACTACGATAATTATTTAGAATAATTAACTGCCGACTATCCTTTTTTGCACACGAACAGCAAAATTTCTAATATTTGTTAACTTTCTTTATAATACATCATTTATATTGAAAAAAACAGGTTCTTCAATCTAAGATAAATTAAATCGCAGATAAATCATTAAGTAACAAAGTAATAGATCATAACTTCGAAATACATTTGTAAAATAATTTCAACTAATCCCCGTTCTCGAGCAATAATTCAAAATCACAATATCCTTTTCGCAGCCTCCTCATAATATATCCTTTCTCAAAGAACCCAACAAACCCAGAGCTCATCTCTGTGCACGAGCACTCCAATTTCGCATCATCCAATCATATATATACCCACGACCGCAATCACAGCCAGACGATCATCACCTAATAGCCAGTGTCGACGTCGTCGTTGCGACTTTCTTCGCGACGAAGCTCGCTTATATACATATATATATACACCACTACACGCGACAGGTGGTGGCACGAGTACGCGGCGAAAGCTCCATTACCGATTACGAGGGCAATTGCGTAAGAGTATACATAGCGTATATAGCAGTCGTACGAAGAGAGAAAGAGAGAGACTCGCTTAGCTGGACATGTGCTAGAGCGAGTTCACGGTCAATACCTGCGCGCGTTCGCGCGAGATTCTCAAGATAGCGATGATATGTTATAATGTGGTTATAGGTGAGAATTATAGGTAGTGTTATTGATATGAACAATGCGACTGGTTTAGTGATGGATTATATAGGAATGTAAGGAACGAGTGGATTGTATGTAGAAGATTAAATAACGAGGTACGAGGACGTTTATATATCTATAAAATAACGATAGGAAACGATTGATTGGATTAGCGGGGATAATAGCGTCTCGACCGATTATAGGAATATGCAAGTACGTTACGTAAGTAGTAATATTCGAGTAAAGTCAAATACGGCGCTAACGCGCGAAATACGAGTGCTTTACATGGTCATAAAAGCAAATAAAACGGATAATACTGCCGCGGCTGTTGCTGGCGCTGTTACTGCCGCTAGGAAGCGATTTTTCTCTATATAAGTGGATAGTAATGCCTTAAACGATGGGGAATTATATCCACGTATACATATATATATATATATATATATATATATACATATATTATACACATTTTCCACTTTTGATCCCACGGCAGATTTCTCCTTCAATTCCAAACGCGCGAATGCCATTCAAATAGATCGCAATCCATGACGCGGCGGTGGCCCGATTTTCTTCTCGAGTACGCAGACCTTACTCTCTGCGCCCGAGCCGTTTTCGTAAAAGTTGCGTTAGCTGCGAGCGCTCGCGCGCTAAACGCGTCAATGATTATCGCAATCTTTCTCTCTCTTTCTCGGTTTCGTTGGAACGCGCAGGAGGGCTGATTCGTATAAATGGTCGATTTTAATTTGGATTTGTTATGGCGGTGTATATAGTGTAATATAATATATATGTGTATGAACGTGGCCATATAGTTGAGTATGTATAGGAGAAAGTAATTTATATGGGCAACGTTGTAACGACGATATTTAAGCAGGCTTGTTTTTTTCTTTCTTAACGTTCTATTACCGACCGTAAATACTGGAATTTTGTGACTCCTATTACGAAAAGTTTTAAGGTAATATGAGTATATTACACATTTTACGTATATGGACGTTTTTACTTTTGTATATTCCAAAAAGTTTATGAAAAACAGTAAGTTTTCACTGTAATTAAATCATAGAAAATAATGGACAAGTTTACGTACGCACGATTAAGGCTTAAACCCCTGAGGCTACTATTAATGATATTTAAATAGAAGACGTTGCTTTTCTCCATTTTCAACATTTCTAATAATTTGTCATGCTTATCGCACGCAGTAAAATCGTTTAAAATTTATGTAATACAATTCGTACGCTATACAATTTTTCACAACATTTTTTCCCAATTATTAGCTTGTTAAAATAACATTTTTATCCGAACACTATACAACGTTTTTAATTACAACCTATACCATCCTGAGACTTTTGTACCGGAAACGTCAGCGTCTCCACAGTAACAAAAAAAAGAATACTTCTGAAACCCGTCACCCACTGCATACACACACCTTCCACGTTCTCACCCATTATTGTTACCCTCCTCTCTCTCTCTCTTGCCATATCAATCTGCTTCTACAACTCGGCATCTCTTAATAAATCACTTCTCTCACAGACACACCGACGGCCACCAGCGTAGCGCAGTAACGTGTAAAAGTGGCGCGTGGCAAGTATATATATATATACACGCACAGCTTTCCTCACGCGCTCATGGGCTTTTGTCTGCAACAGTAGCAACAGCAGCAGCAGCAAGCAGCCTGCACACAAGAGAGCGTGCGCACCGTTACCTCGCCCGACGATTAATCCGTTAACGGCGTCGCGCACGCGGAACTTTCCCGCGGATCCGATCGCGTGTGTATATATATATATATATATACGCTTTCCCGCTGCTACTGCTACTGCTGTGTATATGTGTGTGTGGGAGAGATTAATCCCCAACGACGGGAAGTGGATCGCGGCCATGACTTTGTTCCCTTCCGCGAGCTTTGTGTTCGCGCGTTGTTGTCTTTCTCTATACTAGTACGCTCGCGCTTTTTGTCGATGATCGCGCGCGCGTATAGGTAGATAGACAAGCAGGCTGTGTGTATATATATATACCTGTCGACGACAAGCGGTGATAATGCCAAGTTTCTTTTTGTTGTGGTTTATACGCGGAACGATAGTGTGTAGCGGTAGGTTATGTAAGGGATGGATGTGTGTGTATGTGTTGGAAACGAGGGAGTGACGAAGGGAATTAAAAGGAAGGAGGATTAAAGTTGGAGTAAGTATGTATATATAATGGAACACTGAGTTATGAAAGATGCGATAAAGTTTATATTGATGGAAACGCAATTTTGCGAGAGAGTTGGGTTGTAAACGACGGTTAAACGTTTCTAAACAACGTAACGACAGTTTCTTCAAGTCGTAATTGGGTTGATTAGAAGGATATTATATTTTGTATAGATGGTGCGCGTTTCGTAAAAAAAAAACCACACCGTAAAAATTTTAATTAAAATCCTTGAAAAATAACGTGCTTTGTTCTTTAACAAAGCGTGTAAAATCAGACTTAATGCGGGAAAGGACCAAAGAGTATATAACCCACGACTAAACTACACCCCATTAACAATATTATTATCGATCCATAACAAACTTCTTCTTTCTATTCATCGCTCGTGGCAGCAGCGGCGGCAACGCAAAAACTTGGAATATCTCTCGTTTACTCGCGCGCTATTACGAGGAGGAGAAACGCTCCTCTGTCTCTCTAAAAATCATGCAAATCCCGGAGGCATATAACGATACGGTAACTTTCAACGCGGCGCTCGCGCGGGAAAGTGCGCAAAAACCTATAATACAACAGCGGTGCGTTTCCGCAATCGATTACTAAAAATGCAATAAGTGTATATACGCGCGCGCAATACGCGCACGGATTCATAAAACAATTGTGTATATGTACAACGTACCTCATAGGTTTAAAAAGTGCTTGCATCTTGTTCGGATAATCCATGACGAGTTTGAGCTGCGTGCCACCCGACTTCTCAGCTGTAAAAGAAAAAAAAAAGAACGGGAGACGTGGTAGTTTAATGTCTTTAGAGTGATTGCGTTGTAAAAAAAAAGAAGCAGTGTTTTGTGACGAAAGGAGAGTGCAAACGATGGAATTGGGACTCGAGCTGCTGTGCGCGCGTGTGTGTGTGTGAGTGTATTGGATTGTTAAGAGATATACACGCGAAATGTGTAATCAAATGGTAATCGTATCGTTGTGTGCTGCTGTTACCGTCGTACAGTGCTGAGAAAATTGTTAAGTACTGGGTTATTGCTGTGGAGGTTCGCGTGAAAGTGTATTATTATTACTCGTAATGATTGATAGATAAATTGGCCAATTTTATAGATATAAAGCGTTATATACTGCTTTATCGCATAAAATTGAATATAAAATAATCGCGGTTGTAATTATATTGTGACCGAGGGCGTTATACATTAAACGGCGCGTATTATAAAATTAAACCATTGTATATAAAAATGATGAAAGATATATAAGTAGTGACAATCGTAACAAACTTTTTCTCGCTCGCGGCCATGACAATTAACGAAAGAATTCATTAACCTTAAAAGTAAAAGCTACAGGATAACTGAACATTCACCTATATAGCGGACGAAAGAATTAACGACTTCGAAATAAAAAAAAAAAACAGAACAAAACCTATATTTCTACGCGACAATTACCCCGTCAATTATATATATATCTATATATCGGCCAATCCACGCGTACCACATTAAAACGGCATATTACACGAAATTACTAGCCCCGCGAGAATCCAATGTCATAGCGGCGCGCGGGCGCGCGCGCGTGCAAAACCGACAATCACATAGCGCTGCTCTGTGCGGCTATGTTATAACCCGCAAACCAAACAACAGTCCAGTCAAGTCCGCATTGTTTTTTTTTTTTTATTGTTTTTTGTTCTGCTTCTCTCCTTCTCGTTTCACAAATCTATGCAAGTGTGGTTTTACAACCACGCAACGTTGACATGTAAAAAGAAAGAAAGAAATATATATATATATATAGATTATATATACTTACAGGCATGAACGATCGGCTGCGTCGCCATGAACTCGAGCAGCTCGTCGACGAGACGCGAATCGCGTGGGTAAAGCTCCCTGCGACGGATCTGCATGTGGAACACTTCCAGTAACGTGCTGTTCCTCCTGTAATACATAAAACAGTGCAGAATATACATAGATATAGAATCGTATTATATTGGTTGTTGCGCGTCGGTGCGTTTTCGCAATATAGCCGCGCACGCCGTTAAAATCCTCTCTCGGTGTTAATCGATGGCGCGGTATGTTTTTGCGGTAAGGTTTGCGCAAACTTGCCGTGTTATAGAAATGTTCTCTTTTTTTTTATATCTCTCTTTCGCTGTAGGTTTATAGAGCGATTGGTTTTCCCAGAAGTTACGGGATTATTGCGTTGGAAAATTCGCGGTGAGCGTCTGCGTCTGTCTGTTTGTTTGTTTGTTAGTATATATACGGCGAGCAGCTGATGGTGTTGCTTAATTTGCGTAAAACGGACAAGAAGGGAGTTAGAAGGACGTGGAATTGGCGCAGATGGTGAGTGAACGAGGACGAAAGTTTGCGTATTGTCCATTGATTTGCGTTCGGTTGCGTAATGTGCAACCGATGAGACTGAAAGCTTTTTAAAAAAAAAGTAACCGTTGCAGTATTTAGTCGCGGGTTATCGACTAGTGATGTAATGTATATACAGATTGTTAGCAGAGATATTCAACGTCGAAACGATTGATAAGGAATTGATTGAAATTTAAATTTATATATAAAAGTATGAAAACACGCTACGATTGTAAAATGGATAATGATATTATGAAAATTTTCATAATTATGCCATATTTTATAATAGAAACAGCTGTTTTCACTGTAAATAATGGACGTTGTTTTTTTTTCTTCAACCTACTGATTATATACGAAGAAAAAACAAAATTACAGAGATTTACGTTACTAATTTTTACCATAAATTATTTCTCTCCACGTATAATAATAAACCACAATAAAACCACACAATTATAATCCACTCTTCACCGCATCAAAATCATCAACACGCATGATAAACGTACTTTTAACATATAAAAAAAAGCCTCCTAACTTATATAAACACACATGTAACCTTATCAATTTGACGCCAAAATAATTATTTACCCGTGAAAGTAAACAACACCGACTGGTGCATATTACCCTATAATCATTAATTCACGGCTTCATATATCCACAGGCGGTATACACACACACACACACACACATACGAGTTGACCTTAGACGCGCTCATCCGTCACGCCCTAGGTGTTAATTATACGCTAACCGATGATTACGCGTCTTGTTTCCCAAGGAAATCGTCACCTTCTTCCCTATTTTTTTCGTATATACATACATGTAAACTTTCCAAATATAATAACCGAATGTAAACGACAATTCTAATCTCCCGCGATTTGTCACACAACGCGAGAAGAGAGACGGACGATTACCGTTTCCGTAGCGATTATTATCTTATATATACACGCATACATACATACGTATATACATATACATACATAAAGTGAACGAGCAAATTTCTTTCTGCTCTGTAAAGTCGACTGAAGCTATATGCGGTTTCACCCTCGCGCGTATAGCGAGAAGAATCTCTGCTGCGCGTCGCGCGCCGATAACCGCCGGAAGGAACTCGATATACTACACGCGTGTATGTGTGTGTGTGTGTGTAGCAATTAGAGCGCAAGCGCGAGTAGCCATCGCGTCGCAATTAAATTCACGTTGCGCTCCGATGACTACGTAGTGTAGCTTATATATATACATATATATATATATATAGAAGGGGATTCGATTGTTGAGTGAAACGAGAGGTGCAGTATATATATGTATGTTGTGGGTGGTATTGTTGCACGAAAAGAGTGAATGCGGTAGCAGCGGATGACTATGCGGGAGGTCGTAAAGGTTGGGATATGTAGTGACGGTACGTGTGTATGTAGAGTTAAAGTGCGTGAAAGAATTGGGATGGGTTTAGGGTTGTGAATGTTAACGGTTATTTCACGGTTGATTGTAATGTATAATTGAATTTTTTTTTGTAATTTTCTTTTTTTACATTTGTTTTAGAGATATTGATTTGTGAAAAGTTTATGCCGACGAACGCAGTTAATAATTATAATTAGATAGATTTGGAAGAAGAAATTTATATTTTAGTTAAAATTTGTATACTCGGAATAATAATTCGCCACTAACGTATACATATTTTGCAAACTATATGTTGATAAGCGAGTATACGGTCTGTGTGATATTTGAGTTTAAATATTTTTTATTGTTGGGCGTGACAAGCACATACAGTTTCGATAACACGTATACGTGCCGCGACATGTCATAACAGTAATGGCATATATAATCAAATTTAATAAATAATTAATAATTAAGAAAAACGGGAATGCTTTCTCGTTTCCGCGTGACCAGGTGTATAACTTTACTTAACTGTTTGCTCGAAAATTGCCGTCCTCTTAGAAGATATGAGTATTTTTTTTCCTTACTTAACTCCGTCATACAAATTCCAATTACGTGTAATTATAGCAAAACTAAAAAGACATTAAAGATTCAAAGAATGCACACGGAATACGTTGTTTGTTTTTTCTTCTTCTTATCGTTATTAAAATAACAGCTTCGAAAGTATGATTTCAATGAAGCTGACTTTTAGAAATCTACTCCTTTACTGCATTATCTAATTGAACTCGAAGTCTTATTCATCTTCTCTCTTTTTATAGTTCTCATGCGAACTTGCGAGTAATGTAAACTACACTTTTCTAGAAAGCGGAAACAAAGTTCGTTTTCCTAAACTGCTATACTGTATATATATATATGTATATAAACACACACTATAATCAAACTCATTGTGTGAACTGTTATAATTATTATCTTTATATACACGTACAATAAATCCAGAAATCCATCCATTCATATTTACAAAACAAGATATGAATAATAAAACACGAGATCTCACATACTGCACTTACTTATCTCGCCTCATAACATACTGCACTTACTTAGCAAAATAATAATAAGTTACTTACTCAGGATTATAATAATAATAATATATATACCTTCGAATAAAAAAAAGGAATTCCCGCTACGACCGAATTCTTTAAACAACCGCGTCAAAACAACGCCCCATGTATGCGACGACGACTCTTGTTAGACACATCAATCGTCACGTCACTATATTTATCCTATATATACTGTCTTCTTCTCTCTCTCTCTCTCTTTTCCTCTCTCATTCTCTGCGTCTCCAGCATGAGTCAATGGCGAGATTGCACGTTCGAAAATTACGTGTTTGTCGCGAACGAACGAGAGCGGCTTTGTTAGCCGCTTTGTAAAGGAGAGATTGTGCATGTGGCTTTTGTCTTTTTGAAATATTGACGTTCCGAGAGTAAAATAAATTTCGTTCAACTTCGATAAGAGAATAATGTAGTTTACGGTTCTTTTAAAGAGACTTTATTTACGTTTTTTCTTTGCTCAATTCCACCTGCGGAAAACTTTTAATTTCGCTAAAACCAGTTGGAATTATATGTATATATAGATTAAACGAGAAATTTTTTACAATTTTCATTTACATTTACGAATCCAATATCTAGAATAGTTTGAAAAATTCTTCCTTTTTTTTTAAAGCAAACTTAAATTAAATTCATCCAAAGCTGTTCATAAAACTTTACTGCTCGCAGAACGCACGTATTTATCCCTTTTTCTAATTAAAAAAAAAAGAAAAAAAAAACACATACACACACCACCTTTTACTCAGTTAATTCAATTAATTAGCAATGCATTCCGAAGTACTCGCAACTCTCGTCCTACCTATACTCGCCAGCTCTCATACAAACCACAAAGAAAGCTACTACTACTACTACTATACACACGCTCACTCGTGCAACCTCAGCAATGAATAATATTCCTCTATCGCTTGATCCGTTCATCATCATCATCATTTCGAATTTATTAATCCGCGGAAAGCTGCTAACATAGACACATACACACTCACACACACACGGCTGTCGATCATTATACGAAGTAGCGCAACACCCGCGCCGGTATGCGACTTAATAGATATCTAGGTTGCAGACTGCACGCACGTGTATATATATATATATATACGCTCATTGATTATTCAGACCGAAGAGTAATATACCAGCAGTATAACCTCATCGTGGAAGCTACTGCTGTTGCTGTTGCTACCTTTCGCTTTCTTTAGCCATCCGCGAAGATTCGAGATGACGCGACTTTCGTTGTTTTACAGGTACACTCGCTCGCTCTCTCTCTCTATGCGCGCGGAATAAAATGTAAAGTAATTGCGCTCCGCGCAGCGGGGCTAAGTTTAGTCATTAGGGGGATATAAAGTGCAGCGCGCCCGGTATATGTACACGAAAGTACAGTATTTATCCCCACCCTCTTGAGCAAACCAGTGGTTTTTGTGTACGCGTATATATCTATATACATATACACAAGTTGTAAGTGGCCGTGTGTATACTACGCTAAGGGAATTTTTCTGTCGCCGTGTGCCCGCGCGAGAGTAAGAAAAGCAACGTTACGCGTATACACAGTACGCACGTGGTCGGGAATTTTACATGAACCAGGGAAACTCGTAACCTGCTCGCGCGCGCGCTTGTTTCTCTCCGTGCAATTAGGATCTAAAGGCAAAGTAAGTACACATGTATATATATTCTGTGTAGAGCTCGCGTGGTATAAAAATATCGTGCTTACGTGCGTATACATATAAGTTTTAAATGGAAAAACTATACGGCAACAAGTCGATATTAAGTTATCAAGTACAGACTAATGTTTATTTTTTTTAACAGTAATATATATAACCCTCGCTACATTAGCATTAAAAAATCTCGCTGTTTTTCTTTTCTACATACGATCGAAGGAAACTCCCAAACAACATGATGCAACACGCACGCGTGTGGATCCTTATCTCCGCGCGTACTGCTCGTATACTCGCCGCAAACATCTTCTCTCTCTCTAATCTCTCGATGACGGCGGCGGCAGCGACGACGTCTAGGCGAAAAATTTGCATTTAATCATATACACGATTAACCACGCGATCTTCCAAGGTTTTAAAAATCTTACAAACTATACGAAAGCGCGCAGAAACAATTGGAATGAATTATACGTATGTATGTATGTGTGTATAAACGTTCTCACGGGATTTCATGCTGTATATAGTCAGACGAATATCCGATGGCCAAGTGTTCGTGGAAACGACGCCGGCGAACTTGAACTTACGGCTGAATAGGCACGAAAGTGCAAGGGGATACGTTGCTATCGCAGCGCGCGGTGACGACGCGGCGGTAGGAGGAGGAGGAGGAGGAGAATTTTAAGGAACGAAAGTGAACCATTAAATGATCGTTGAGAGATTTATTTTATGCGATACGCAGTTAAACCGAGGAGAAAGAATGTCAACGTATACATCTCAATAACGATTTGGTATATACACGTATACGTATACAGCGTATAATTATATGCGCATAGTCCATACTTTCCGTTTTATTTCCAGAGGAAAAATTCCTATACCGTGAACAGTCGTTCTTTTCCTTTTTTTTATTATCACGCGCGCTTTGAGACATTATGTATATCTTATATACACCAAAGTGACAGGTTCAAGTTGTCAAGGACGAATTTCAACGAGCTTTTGTGGAAAGAAGAAAAATTTTTGTCAAAAGAGAAAAACAAACATTATATCCGCGAGCGCATACCTCGGCGTCGGTCACGCACACTGTCACGCAGATTCAATTATCTTGCCGCAAAAACCACCAGCGCCACTTATACACGCACTACCACAAATAACTATATATACATGCACTCACGCAAGTTTCAGGTACTTCAGCTCGGCGATACTCGGGTTATCCGTCTCGTCTTCCCCGCTGATCCTCACAACACCTTCGCCGGTTGATACACCCTCGCCTTTGTCTATGTAAACCTGGAGATCATCGAAATCATCGTGCGGTGGTGCCGTAGACACTGGTAGCTTCCCATTCCCTGCCGTCCCTGGAGTCGTCGACGTTGTCGTCGAAGTGGTGGAAGTACTCGAAGCTTCCGTACCACCTAAACTCGTTGGTTCCGGGCCGGAATTCGAAGCTAGCTCCTTACTGGCATTCAATCGCTGCAGGAACTTTCGCCTGTAATGAAGATTTTATATATTATTTTTATTTGTATACACTCGTCGTGTGGAAAGTCGGGTACGAATTATACTTGATAGGTTTGTTAACCTTATCATTAAAGCCATGAAGAGCTGGATTATACCGATTTCGTCGCGCTATTTGATTATTATGCGCGTGGGTATAGAACAGTTCGTAAAATTTAACGCGAATGCGATAAAAACGAGAGAGAGAGAGAGAGAGAGAAAGAGAGTTCGAATTACATCTATACAATTGTTCGCGTTATTGCAGGGGTCACAATAACGCGCGTGCAATGAAAGAATTATATATTCCTTTAATGCGCTGGCGCAAATATATTCTCCGTTAACAGCTCATTGACTATCAATAATAACGCTCGGTATATTATACATGCACGCTCTCGACCGGTCGTTAATTATAAACGTGCTAATATCGCACACATTCGAGCAAATATTTACAAAGATTCGAGCACATACATATGCATGTTTTACCACTGTAAGACGCGCACACGCATAAGGAGAGAGAGAGACTTCGTAATCAGTCGCGCAGTGAAATCGAAAAAATATATTCGTCTAATTGCGCAAACGTTATCTTGAACTCGTACGAGCTGCTGCCACGCTCGGTCGATACAGCCATAAACAAAGCAAGGCGATTCCGTACAAATGTATATATATATAATTTACGTAGTTTTCCAGCTTTTCCGTACCTAACCGTCCTAGGTACAAACCTTAATTTAAACTTTACACTCGTTAACTATCACTTGCACATAACTTTCCACACTTACTTCGATATATCACAATAGATACACGCACATATAGAACACCCATGGCGTACCTGAAATTGTTGTACACAGTGTCCCTCTGTGGATCCTCGGCCATTTTGATCCTTCCATGGCTAGGTAGCAGATGATGCCCGCTATAGCCAAGGTCGAGTTGCAAGTCCATAACGAGCAGAAAGGTAACGACGACGGCGAAACAGGCAAGCCCGATAATAAGCCTCTCGCGCAGCCGGCAGACCCGCTGCGCGAGCTTCATCATCCTGTCCATGCTGCTCGTCGTGCGCGTCTGCTGCTGCTGCTCTGTTACAAGCTGCTGCTGCTGCTGGTGCTCGACGCTCGCTGCTGTCTTATCGCCGGCCGAGCTCCCACCAGTCGCCGTCGCTGCTACTGCTACTGCTGCTGTTGTTGTTAACGCTGCGGCTGAGTCGGCAAGTCGTCGGCATCGCGTCGGCGGCGGGGTAAAGCGAGGGTCGACGACGGCGCTGTTGGTGGTAGTGGTAGTGGTGATGCGGGGTAACGGAGAGCGACGGTTGCGACGGGCTGGGGGGATCGGTGGTAACTCCGAGCCTAGAACAAAGTTTATTTGGTTATTCGCTGATGTGGTTGACGAAAGCGTTAAGAGAATTTTTTTTATTCTGGGGTAAATTAAAGTAAAATTTTTTACACGGTACATGCAAAATTAGGGTTCATTCATGAGAAATTAGGAAGCTTAGAAAGATTTGAGGCTATTATGAGCAAAATTTCACTCGCTGGAATGATTCATAAAGCTATAAAGAGCAATTATACGTGGGCTTGTAATCTTCATTTAAAATTTCTCCATGTCATTAAAAATGCAAATGAGAAGACTATTTATATTAATAATACAGTTCCGCAGATGTAAATTAAACCATAATGCTTTTCTCTGATTGATTCTACATGTTTTTTCACTTATCATTATTGTATAACAAATCGTAAACTATCTTTTCATTGATAATCATTAAAACATCCATTTCGTAACTTAAAAAAATAGCAGAATAACCAGAATTTTTTAGGAAACGATGAAAATTGTTACTCAACATAATCACATCTATACTCATTTAAATAAAAAATATATGTATTCTATTTTTTAACGCGGGGAAAATTTATGCTTCATTATCGGTCACGCGCGCGCGCGCACTGAGAATGCCGAACGTACGTGACTTTTTTTTGCGGTCGCGATTCACAAACGCAAAATTGATTATCCCGCGGGCGTGATTAGCCATTTAACTACCCTAATTTCAAAATCTCACTTGTTATATAAGCATAACTGAAGAACTTCGTGGTCGCGCATATCGTGAAGTTTATTTATTTTTTTTAAATCATCAGCGATAAGCCGCGTTTATTTATTTATTTTCTTCTTTTACGTTTTTATCAGAGTTTCATGATTTAGTGTTGAGTAAGTGACCGAACTGACAAGCGTATAAGCGATGTGCTTGCACTGCAGCGAAGTTTTACCGATTTGGCACGTGCCATCTCGTTAGAGATTAGAGAATATATATATATGTAAAAGGGTATGTAATATGGTTTAAAAATAGATGTGGGCGATAGTTGCGAGTATAGGACAATATTGTATATGTTATTTAAAACAATGAAAAAAAATTCATAAAAACATGCTGTTGTTAAATTAAGTGTAGTCGAAAATAAAATATGAATTTTAAATCATCGTATACGAGAAGCAAATGTGAAAGATAACGAAATGTAATTTCTTGGCATTTTTAAGTGTTTTAATGTGTAATAACTTTCTTTTTTGATGAAGCAGCACGGTTTTAACATAATATGTAAGTATTTGTATAATATATGTAAGATTCAATGCCGCATACTCATAATCTAAAGGATTCAACTCACGCAAAAAAGCGACCTAGTCAATATTAATTAAGAAGCTTTATTCATTGCTACAGCGAAGATCTCCCATGAATCCACTATCTTCACACTCTACCATCAAACTTCTAAATCAATTAATGAATCTTCAACAAAAATCCCCCTACAATTATTAGTAAATCACTCCACAACGCACTCACATATACATATTATGTTATCGATTAATCATCATCATTATCATCATCATTATCGTCGAATCCAAACCACACTACACTCGATTCATTCCACCTGCGCGACAAAATCTCCACTCGTGTTCCTTCTCCTCCACCACCTCTTCGTTCCTTGGTACACTATCGGTTTGTTTCTCAATCTTCCTTGTCAACCGCCTCCAGAAACCGCCGCCGCCGCCGTTGCTGCTGCTAAGATCCCTAGGCTCGCTGCTATTCCGGAACATCCGGCGGCGGCATCGTAAGGGGCTCCGCCGCCCGGCGGCCCATGCCAACGACGCTTCGTCCAGACTTCCGGTTGATCATGCGCAGTGTTATGCTGCACGCCCAAGATATCGTGGTCGGGTATTAGTGGATAATGGGTGCGCGTGGTTTTCGATCTTACGTGGTATTGTATACATGTATGTGTAAGGTGTATATATATATATATATTTTCGTGAGGGGTTCCGAAAAATTTTAAAAGCTGTTATGTTGTAGCGGAAATTCATGTTTAATATGAAGAGAAAAAAAAAATTATATAAATAATAACGACAACTAAAACGTTATTTGTTATATAAATAATAACAATAACTAAAACGCTATTTGTTATACATATTATACGAATAATAATAAGTTTTAATACCCTTCAAACGCTCAAAACCAAGGTTTTTATTTTTCAGTCTATTATAATTATTCGAATAATAGGGGCACAATCGGCATTTCATTAGGAATTATAAACATTGGACAATGAAAATATTTATTTTACGACAAGTTTCTAATATAAATAGTCAATTATTTGTTGTAAAATATTCTGTATTTCCACCAGGTCTAGTGAAAAAAGAATTTTTTTTTATTTTTTTAACTTTTATGTTCAACTACGAAACAGTCTGAAGTTTGACTTTGAAACAAGGTACTAGTTAAATACGATATGTTATCACACGGTGAGGGTAACAAATATGAATTTATCTTAATTAGTCTTCGTGGTAATTGACAATGGATAACCGAAGTAAATTAAAATTATAGGTCAGCAACTTTATACACTCGCTACTATTCAGTCGAATACTTTACAACAAATGTTCAATTAATACCAAACAGCCTGTACAAATATAAATATTCCTGCTATTCTTTTATACAACTCGCATTTTACCCAGAACAACAAATTCAGCGAATTCCAAAAGCAGAAAGGTTCCTTTTATTCTCGTTATTAACTAACGAAGCTTTTCAATCTACATTGGTAATAACATTTTCCCCGGGATTTTTATTCCAACGCGAACAAGCGATAAAATAAAACACGTTATTCTACAGTTCGCTTATAAAAAAATATACATACACATACGTGTACGCGTATATCCATGAGCGATCTCGTGTTACTCGAATTACGCTTCGCTCTTTCTCTCTCTTTCTCTCTCTGATATCAAAAGTGCGAATTTAGCGAGTTTCATGCAGCGAGCTCACGTTCCCGCCGACGCGTATCCTCTGCCACATACACTGTACATGGAATGACTGCATCATTAAAAATTGTAATGCGCTTTAGTTTTCCGTGCCGGCCAACGTGACTTATACACACGCACATACATATATATAGCCTCGTATACCCACACACGTTATAATCCATTTCTTTTCCAAATCTATCGTATCGATTGCACGTTAAAATCCACTCGAATGTATCGTACAATAATATAAAAAACTTGTACATAGTATAAATTTACCCCCTTTTCTATTCTCTTTCTCTCTCTCTCTGTCAAACCTCGGAACCGAAACCTCACCTCCGCCCACACTCGCGCCTATATCCAAACACAATTCCGTGCTTCTATATATATATATATACAAAAACACACACACACACAGCAATAGCCACTGTCATCGGGGAAGGCCATGTACCACAGCAACGACGACAAACCTGCGACCTTGCGCGGTTACGTAACACCAACCGCCGCTGTTGCTGCTACTGCCACGCGCTCGCGTTAATTGTCCGATAAACGCATCGTTTTCGCTCGCGCTCGAGAATCTCCTAGTGGTCTAATTAGTCGGTATACCATAGCCACGGAGAGATAGCGAAAGTTGTAGAAACTCTCAATGATTATTTTATTTTTATTGCGGAGAGATCGCAGCGACGCTATTGTTTTTTTGGGAGGGGATAAGTCCCTCGCAGTTTTAAATATATATATATAAGGATTTGTTTGTTGTAAGGTAAGCGGATTTGGTTAACGGTCGGATTGACTAGCTGGCGTTTAATTAGCTTTCCAACTGTAATTATATAGATTATAGGTAAAATCGGATTACTGTTATTACTGACTGCGCTATTATTGTTATTCGGTGAATGTGCTTTGCTATATATATATATATTCGGTGCTTATTATCGTTATTATTATTATAATATAATAGCATTATAATGTCGGATTTTCCATATATAAAATCAGGAATGTAAATAGCTCGCGTTTTATATAGATAACTTAATTTTCAGTATAATATATATACGCAAGTGTCAACGACATGTAATAATAATTCTTTCCCAACATCCGCACTTCAACGTACGCGATTTTTTGTTTCCCTCTCTATGATCTACTTTGGTCGAAGAAGACCAAGATAAGAAAGATTAATTAGCTTTTTTTTTAAACGCGATGGATATACCACTAGAGAAACAAATGAGAAGACCCGAGTTTATATATATATTTACAGCGATATGTAACACGAGTAATCGTCGAATATATAAATGACGTACCATCATATTCGCCGAATGGCCGGCCCAATCTTTTTAGATAACGATACAGCCTCTTTCTCTCTCCCTCGGTACGATAAGAGAACGCACTTCACATACCCTCGTACATGTGTATATATATATACAAGAGCCAGCAACGATGCTAATTCCGTCGGATACACTTCATCCCTAAATATAGTATAATCATATTTATGTACGAGGTTATAGGTGGAGTGCAAAAAAATTATATCAATAGTATCTTGTGTTATTATCGCGGAAATTTAGACTACGCGTGTGTTATACATGTATTATACAGGGACTATATATATATAACGCGTTGTGTGTACGCGACCGAGCAACAAGTGTCGGACCGTGAGTCAGCGGAACCCCAGCGAGTGCATGCACGTGCGTATACGTACATACATATGTAAACATATATACGCAACGGTGGAATTCATTTTCCGTTTGTATAATATAATGGAAGCTGTTGACAAAGATGCTCATGGTTCAAGGACGCCGTATATCGAGAAATTTTTTTGAGGTCGGAAGTCTATTTTAGCGACGATTTGGTAACGACGTTACGTTCTATACAACTATTCGTTAGCTACAGTATATGCTTTTTAATTAAATCCGCAGCGCTTTGTGATTACAGAAATCTTCTAATTACCAAGTTATCTGTATATACTCACTCGGCGTGGATATATCGTCGCCCCTATAAATATACACACGACGACGACATGCCGTGCGCTTGTACTCGTTATATACATTTAATTGGAAATAAAAATAACTGTAGTGTAGTGCATATAGTATACAACAGTCGTCTTGTAAAAGAGGTTGGACGCGCGAAGAAGAAGAAGAAGGGCGAGAGAGTAAACAGGAGGAATAAAATATATAACAGACACACACACACACACATTCGCACATTCTATACACAGTCGTCGTGCGGGATTAAAATAGACACCATTTTTGTAACGATGTTGTTGGCCGATGGTTAAAAATAATACACGGAATTGAGATTGGTCGCTTGGTATTTTTTTTAAACATACTTCTATCATATAATTAATTATATACCGTGTAGTACATCTAATAATTAAAAAGCTATAATCGTTGTATATATAGTTACGTAGCAGATCTCAAACATATACCATTGAACTCATATCCTTTAAGTAATTAACCATTCACCTACACAAGCCTATATACATACTCATAGTCTCTGATCTCGCGTAAAAATAAAACACGAGAGAGAGAGAACGCGATATAAAACTCGGTATCGCGTTTCGTCCCGCGTGCGTATATAAGTATGCGCTATCGGGGTCCACACACACACACACACATACACTCTCTTGTATTTTTAGACGCGGCCGGCCATGTCGTCGGCCAAGAATCCAGGCGACGTTAGATACGTCGTCGACGGCGATGCCGCACGATTGACGGACACACGCGCGCGCGAGCGTGCGGTGTGCGATTTGTTGTGCATGACCGTAAATTTTCGGTGTCGAGTGATTTGGTCCGAAGATGTACGATTTTTTTATTTTTTGAGATTGGTATAAGGTAAAAGTGTCACCTAGAAACGCTTTTTTTATTGGATTTTTTAATACTAACATGAACTACATTAAAAAATTAATATAAAAATCGATCGACTAATATCCGGGGACGAATATTTAAGCTCGACGATGCTTATTATTTAAAAACATTAAAAATCCAGATGATCATATTTAAATAGCATCGTACTTCAAATTAAATGATATTTTCACTGTTAGTTATATTTAACAGAACTATTCGTAAGTTTAATTCTTTATTGTGAAAAGTACAGTGCATTTATCTTTATACTCAATTAATGCTATTATAGAAGATCTACTTTTGATGAAGCATTTCTAAAGGGTTACTTTTCGCTTACGTGTATAAAAGAAAAATATAGGTCTTATACAGGTACCAATCTTTTTCTTGAAAAACTTCGGAATCCACAATAATTGTTTGTGACACGAGAGTAAAAGGAAGTCGATGATCGCTGCAGTCTTACCGGAGATACATTATTTGCTTTGATGATCACGAACGGGGTCATTGACAGTATATATACACAAAGCTATACACAATGCTGTTGAAATTTCAAGTGTCGCTCGAGAAGATTTTTACTGTGCAATAAAATCCCGAAGCTGAGCAATTTTTTTTTTATTACCAAACGCTTCCCCGCATTCATCTCAATCGCCTATTGTGTTTGTTTTGAAAAACTTTCTTTTCCTATATAATGTTTAATATTTTAAACAACGATAAACTTCTGCGTTATTTATTTTTCTGCAATAACTTTCTTGCAATCGCAGCATGACTGAGGTATCAATTAGCCGTTCAACTGGTCGCCCATTGATCACTACGTAAGTGTACAACATATATACATATTCACAACCAGAGTGGGAGTAGTTACCACTATATATATACACGTATGATGGATAACACCGAGTTCGTTTGCCTCGTGCGGTCTATAACTGCGTGGTCGGAAAATCTCAGGCATCGTTCGATGAGGTGCGTGTATATTTCAGTTGCTATTCGCGCGTTTATACATATACATTATACAATATATATATATGCGCTTACAGAAGCTCTGGTTTTGCGTACAAAGGGCTATTGTTGCGATTGATAGACGCGAGTAGTACCGTTTAGCGAAGTATAATGAAACGTGTATATAGCACACAATGAGACGAAAATATAATATGCGATAGAAAGATTTAATATAGCATTCCGCGTATACGCACGTGTGTACGTATGTGTGTGTGTGGGTTCTTCTTCGTATATCGGTCTTATTTTAGCTACACAGCAGTAGCAGCTGTCAACGATTTATTACGAGCGATGATAGCATCATCATTATCCGTGTCCATTCTCTCTCTCTCACTTTGTACACTTTATTAATAAAATTTGGCGTTGGAACGAAAGACGCGCGGCGTGGCTTTTTATAGCCCGAAATGTAGTTCATTAGCATCTGTCATACCAATTATCTCGTGTATATACACACGCGTCCGTCAAAACCGATTGTCTATGACAAATCGAATGAGAACTAATTTGGTTAAGGCGTCGACGTGTGCGCCTAACCGGTTTGATGTACCGCGCTGTCGATGATTACAGTGGATAGGATTTCTCTGCTAATAGCACGGTTTCTCCCAAAAATAAAAAGAAATGCCAAAAATTTTTCGAATTCCTGTTATTGTATCCGTTAAGATTTTAAATAACGGTTTATTTATGATTCGGAGTTTGGAAAAAAAATACTGAATTTCTTATTTTTTTTTTGTATATAGTGTAGTAAGCTGTGACAACTATATAATTCATTAATAAATATAATATTATCCACGTTGTGCAATACACGTTATCACAGGCCACAGAAACTTGCTACTCTCATACCAAACCAATTAACCAATCACCGCGGATATCAAAAAAGGACAACTAATAATAATCAATTTAGCTCTTTCCCACGTTTAAATTCATCCACAACCTTTTTTTCTTACTCCAAACCCAAACAAACATCACGTGACTCATTTACATAAACACCTTTACAAATGTATATATATTAACCGCTGTTCAATATATAACCTTGAATCAGATCGCCGAACGTAAACACACGTATATATACCCGCACTATATACTCGCGTATATGCGCATGAATGAAACGCGCGTCGCGCAACAGGAGAAAGCGACCGGGGTGGTGTCGCGTTATATTATGTCCGCGCGTGCGTACGATTTAACGTATCGTAGGCACTGAGGTATACAAGTATACATGGTAAGTGAATTCGTAAACGACAGCTAATATAATCTCGAATAACCAGGAATTAGGTTCTTGATTGGCAGTCGTGATTTCAGCTTTTATATTCCTGTAATCCTTTATCGTGCTTAGCGGAAAATGCATTATTAAAAGAACCCGCGTCTTCGTGGTACATTATACATATACCTACACTGATTGTTTTATACTGAGAACGAGCGCACATAACGGAAAAGAACAAAAAAATGTGTGAGTATATAATATCTATATCGCAACGATAAACCGATAAAAATTATAATCGGAATCGAATGACTGCTGCGCCATGGGCTATATCTTACTCTGGAAATAAACAATTAGCCGCCAGCATGAGATATACAATGACAACGTCTGTGTGTGTATATATTATACATGTCGGTATGTTGACTGATATATTTTAAATCCCAGGCGGCGTGTTAACTTGAATTTCATTGGCGACACTGGAATAAATTACTATCACTCCCTCTCTCTCTCTCTCTCTCTATTTTGACAACGTGCATTCTTTGTTTTGTTCGAGCGGAACTTTGATGGCTGAAGTTATAACGAGACTTGTTTAAAAAAAAAGCTGGGTATATAGATAAAGTTAAACAATACAACTTGGAGAAAATTTATAACGAAGTATCTGCTCGTAGATTGCTCGAACTTTTGCTTTTTATAAAACTTTTGGAGATTTAATAATTCGAAGTTATTGAATCGAATGTATAGCCAAGCAATTTTCTTCAATCTTTTTTAATCAAATGTATTTGAAAACATCATTCGCAGGTTTAACTATAACTTTTATAGAAAATTGTTCACATCAACTCACACATTTCGTTCAAAAATCTGTTACACTTTGTCCAACTTCTAACGCAACAGCCACAATTACACCCAACAGAATTTCTCACCCCCCGCGTGCGAGCGTTTCTCGCTTCTACCCAACACCAACAACTCTCATCAATTAAATTACCCGCGCGTACTCGCACTGCTCGCGCGCCATTGTGACGTCACGCGGTGTCTCTCTCTTTCTCTTTTTCTCTCTCTGGAATTGAGAAACAATGCCAGCATTCGCGCGCGACGTGGCTTGTTTTGCCAATTACATCGTTATTAAACAACGTTTAGATATACACACATACGCACAATTGCACCACGTAATCCCGGACTCTCTTTTTGACCATTTATAGTATATATAGAAAGAGAGAGAGAGTTTATGGTGATAGGACTAAGCATATATATGTAGCATAGGTTGGAGAGTCGCGATAATAATATTAGGCTACGGCGCGCGTACGTAAATCATGTAGTTTATCGGCGACGTTGGGGGCTGGTCATGTATATATGTATATATATATATATATCTATAAGTAACGAGCACCGCGTTCGCTACGCTTTTCAAATACGAAATGGCTCGAAGAGACGCTGATTTCGCCTCGTTGTTATCGGCTATAATTGCAAGTGGATGCTCTAGTTGTTCCTTTCACGCGAACGTATACATACTTCTTTGATTTTCTCGAATATATCCATATATATCTATAAATGCATATCAAAGTATGGGTGGGCATATATAAAAGCCGCTGCTATGTGTATATACTGTAGTACTGTAATCTAATCGATATAATAAATACAGAAATATTGGTCGATAATGCCGGCTGTTATCGTTTTACATTCGATTAATTGCGATGTATAATGTCAGCGGTTTAAGGTGTTCATTGAAAATAATGAATTATGTGTGTATATACATGTATATATACAAGAACCAAGTGAGTTACGTAAAAACGTGTAAACGAGAATATTTTTATAATCTAATTTACCAAGTCAGATGCGTGTACACTTCCGCGTATATATACGCACGAGGCACGGGCGCCGAGATTAAAAGCTTAAGCGGGCGGTATCGAATTAGCGTTCTATATTTAACGCTCCACTAACCGCGCATACCATTTAACGAAATTCAAAGGCTGTATGTATATAAACGCAAAATTACATCAAACCTGTGCCTTGCAATTACCGAACAGCTGATTGCGCAAGGCCATACCTCTATGTACATTCAATGGCATAGTGTAATAATCGTCAACACCCTGTGCGCACCACGTCAGCGAGAGCGAGAGAGAGAGGGAGAGAGACATCGAAAAAAATCCTCGTTCCATATCCCTCACCTTTTCAGTAGTAAGTAGTATAACGACACGAAATCACTGCGTACAATTTCACACTCGCGTGTTATGTGCACCCCGACGTAAAAACAGTATATATATGTATATACGTGTGTGTGTATATGTATATCTATATATACATACGCGCTCTCGCGTTTTTACACTCGCTCCGCGCGCTCAAAAGACAAAGACCAAAGAGTATATGAATCAACGCAGCGCGTTCTCACGGAACACCGTCGTCGTCGTCGTCGTCGCCGTCGTTTCTCACTCGCGCGCGCGTTTTCTCTATTACGCTTAATTTCACGGCTACACGCGTATCGCGGAGGCGGGAGTAGAGGAGAGAGAAAAAAAAGCGGACGGCGAGCTGGTAATCCACTTTTACGGAGGCCACTGACATCGCGAGATCGGTTATTTAATACAGATAGCTACTATATATACTGGCGCTTGAGTAATTTTTCGGGATTTCCAGAACGCGGATGAAGTTTTTCGGTGATTTTTCGTAATGAGCACGCGCGCACTGCACGGTTGAGCGCAGTGAACTTGGTACGAGTTTTCCGGAAATTTCGATCGATGGATAATTTCAGTGGATATGATGAGAGGTGTAGGTTATCGTGACGATGTGTATATTAATTTTGCATTTAACGTGTTAATAATAGATAAAGAGATATCTCAGCGATTATAATGCGAGTTGTTCTAGGCCAATAGCTGAATAATTAATGAAAAATTCAATGTATAATATTCGCATATATAGTGTGTGTTCGTGTGTCGCATGAGCACAAGTTTGACTTATGCTTTTTAATTCGGTATATATCCTTGAATAATAAATGCACTGAAAGTAATGGCATAAAGAATTGTACAGACATTTTCTATGGGCTATAAAGAATGAAAACTTACTGTGCCGATCCATAAAATATCATTTGGAGCAATTATACATTATCTGAAAAACGGCACGTTAATTCCAAAGTACGAGATCATAAATTACTTTCGAAGCCATTAAAAAAAATCTCTACGTATATAAATAAATAAAACGAATCGTCATGGTTAATCGTACATAAACTCGTTGAATTTGCATTTGCATACCTATATATATTTATGAACATAACCACTCGTTCATACAAAAATCTAAAATTCAATGAGAAATTACAGTAGTATATACTTTTACATACAAACGTTCTCTTAAAATCCCATATCATCTTTCACGCGCGTAAACAAAAATTTTCACTCAACGCATCTTCAAGCTCCTCGTCACCAATCATTCCGCAAATCTTCCAACCATAACCATTAATACACTGCGTAAAACTTTCATATCGAACGCTACTACTACTGCTACCAACCGCCGAATATATAAACAATATTCATCCGCGTGAAAACCTCCCACACCGAGCGCACGCGCAGTTCTTCTTCCTCCCCGCATGATCATCTGTGGAGAAAGTCGACGAGTGGTAACCGCATAATCTCTGTGTGTGTATATATATATGAAAGGTAGCAGCAGTAGCATGGATTATTCAAATATTCCAGACGAACGTAAAAAAAAAGTAATGTATATAGAGGTCCGGTTTCGCTTTCCTTCGGAAAACCTGTCGCGCGCGCACGGGTTGTCGTTATTTTTACGTGTCTATTTCTCGCGAGAGAGGGAGAGAGAGAGACGTTTGCGAAATAACTGCCGACGATTTGTATTGGTATATATATGTATATAGGTGAGAGAGGTCGAGGTGCGCAGGCGGTTAACAGGTGTGTATGTGTGTTTGTGTAGAGTGCTGTGCTACTGCATTTTTCGAATTTCTTGAGCCTGTGGGTTAGGTTGGTTGCGAAGTGAGTGGCTGCCTCGAAGGAGACGAAGTTTTCTTTTAATTGGGGAGCGCTACTGCTCTGTGTGTGTATGTGTACTGGGACGAAAAATTGTAGGCTTATTTTCGTTTGACAAGTGTGTGTGTGTTGGGTAGGATTTTCGTGGTATTTTGGTTGGTTAATGGTGTGGGAGCAAAAGTGTTAGCGAAATTTTTGTACAGGTTGTTGTGATTTTGTAAAGAAAAAACTGCTGATTTTGCGATTAGGTTAATGAAAAAATTAACGTATGTAAAGTATTGTAATCAAGTTTTAAATTATTTGTTAAAAATTGATTTACGTAATTAATAGAATTAACGTTTTTATACAAAATTATACGTGTAGGTAATTAGCACTCATTTTTCCATTGATAAAATCATTTGTTTTTTATGTATACTTTATTAACTCATCAAAATAGATGTAATCTGTATCAGATTAGTAGGAAAACAAATCCAGATTACAGCTTTGTTTCATTAATTGTCGTGCTCTAAAGTATTTTGGACGTTTCAAAACAAACGAAAAAAAAAACATTTTAGAAACTATAATAATCACTTAAGCCGCCTAAATTCCACGACAGAACAGAAAAAAAGTTCATTACAAAGTCATCTAGATACCAGCACCATGAAATGACTTTCGTTTTTCCAAAGCGGCCAAATTGTATTTTGATTACCCTGATTCCAACCGCGACGTTTTGTTTGTATTCACACCATTATACGCGCGTCCTCCTAACGTCCAAAACCCAATTCGAAACGGCTCGATCATCGTACGACGGCTTCCCTATATATAGAAAAATCGCGCATTTATACATCTTATATCCTTCTTAGAACAGGGCCGTGCAATTATTTCATAAAAGCGTTTAGCCTTATATATACCGAGCGCCAAGACCGAGAAAATGAAAATCGTGGACCGTTAGTCTAACTGCATAACAACGCTTTGACGTTTTTCCACCCGTGTATATATATATAGAGTAGAGATACAAAAAAAAACAGACGTTAGTATACTCCGCCTTCGCTTAGCTGCAAGAAATGTGGCCGGCGACAGCAAAAAGTATGTATACGTGTATGCGTCTCAAATCAAAATTGTCGCTGGAAAAATTATTGGCCTGCGGCGTTGTTTCAACGGCCGAAGAGAAATATGGTAAAAATTAGCGTCGCCGATAAAAAACTTCCCTGGCACATTTTACAGCCCGCGATAATTCATCCGACACTCTTTAGACACACACACACACGCACACGCGGCGAAAGAATGATAAAAAGGTCGTCAATAATTAACATAGACTTCAATGAGAGACGCGTCTGTATATATATTGAGAGCATGAAATGATTTAGAGACTATGCACGGGGAAAAGAAGCCGTTTTAAATATAAGTTTGAATTTTAAAGATTTGTAAGTTAGTAGTACTTTTCATCATTTTTTTTCTTTTTAATTATGGGGGAGACGAAAAGAGTTCAACTTTAATGGGAGCTAAGGAAAAAGAGTGCACTTTAAGAATAATTTACAGAGCGATTGTCAAATGAAGTTTCTCTCGTAAAAAAAATAAATATATATTAAGGAGATTAGATTAACAAAATGATTTTAACCTTAATTTGCGTTTGACAATTACCGCCTAAATAGCATTAAATCACACTGTTACAATTATGTCGTGAAAAGAACATTCAAAAGTTAAACATCTTTCGAAAACTTTAGTTTACTTCTCACTTAAAATTTCCGATTATGTTGCTGCTAAAGTCGAAGTTCCACATAATTTACAATATATTAATAAATTAATTAGAATCATTACACTAGTTTTTAATATAATTTTGGCCGTGAAATTTCATTGGATAAACTTTACTTTTCTTTATAATAAAATTCTGCTATTTTACCACAACAACGTTCGCACACAGCACCGGCCTTTTATTTTAAAATTTTAACTTTTTACGATTTTCGTAGTTTATTTTAATTTTATACCGTCATGCATCGGTTCAGCAGTCACGAAGGTTTCTCTTTAAAAAAGTAAAATTTGCTTGAAAAGTCATAAAAATCAAAGTGTCAAGAGTGTTTCACCGTTATACCACCACTTCTTATAAAAAAAAAAACCTCTACGATACCCTAACCAACATCCCTAATTCCCTTCTCCCCACTCATCATCATCATCATCATCATCGCATCCTTATCGTAACCAGGTCAACATCTCAGCTCGCTCTCGACATTTTATTTTTTTTTTTCGAAAAGTAGAAAATTATAGCCATCCCCGGTCGGCCGTGACAATGCCACTGCTTCTCGTCGTCGTCGCGTGGGCGCGTCGAAATTTTCCCGATTTCACGGTCGTTTGCGCGCGCGCCGAAAGTGAAAAGAAAGTGAGTGAACGTGGACCGAACACAACAGGGTATATGGGATCGTAATTCGCGCTTTGGGATTTTTACGAGCTGTTGTATATAGACGTGTTAACATTGGCGGAAATGTCGAGAAAAAGAAGAAAAAAAGGTTCGTTATTATCATGTATAATAACAAGGAATATATAAATATCAATTTTCTCCTCGGGATCTTTTTGATGTCGCGCGGTTGCACTCACTCGATCGCGCGACTTGTGTCGAGCGTCGTTTCCAATGAAATTGTTACCTTTTTTTATAGTGGCAAATAAAATTACGAACTTTCCAATCAAAGTTTAATATTAATTGGCGCCTTTTGCACGTCCTAACAAAATATATATAGACCATAGGCGTTATATAACAGTTAAAAGATATCTGCGACATTATTTAGGCACTAAATGCGACTTTACGAGCTGTGCTAGTCGTCGAGACGAGCACTTTATTTTACAAAACACACGTGCCGTATAACTGAATTAAGATTGAACCTATAAAAGTAAAAGAAAAGAAAAAAGAAAAAATAGAGTCGCGTTCGCGTTTAAGCTTTACGAAATGAAACCTAACTAATGCCTTGATCCACCTCCGCCGCCTACGCGATAGGAGTTTATAAGCTTTATATATATATACGAGATGCGTTCGCGTCTCGAGATCTCGTTGATAAAGTTGCAATTAAAAGCCCCTGCGCGAAGGTTTCTATATACTTTTTGTTTTATATACTACGTACTTTTGCTGGATTTATAATCTATGCTACGAGCGCGCTGCTGCTGCTGCTGCTACTGTATAACTTTTATGCATATCTGATATGTGAAAAGTTTAAAGTCTGTTACGCGACGAAATTAAACTTCTCTATGCGTTTCGATAAAAAAATTTCAAACGCAGTTTTGCAAATATTACACCGCATATTTTATGAAAATTTTCACCGTAAAAATGTGAAAAATTTTACTTCTCTCGGGAATTTTCTACGCTTCAGTGTATATTATATATACGTTTTCTGACAATGAAGAGCAGCGTCGTATATTCATATATACACGCACGCACAATAAAAAGTATTCCGCACCGAGAGATGCATGAAAATGCCTGTAAAATCTGTATTGAATCTACGTATTTCACCGAAAAATCGTCTCTTAAATTAAAAAAAGGAAATTTACACATTCCACTGATTAACAAACAACAACTCACCTTGTACAGCCTTGCGATGGAATCCTTCGCAACGGTCCTTTTAGTTTCCTTTACATCGTGTTAGCAGTGCTCGATAGGTATACGCAATGCTGCCAGCGGCGCTTGGTTAACGAGTTGGCGCGTTGCACTGTTGTTGTTGTTGTTGTTAGCTGCGGCGACCTACAATAATTGAAAAACAAAAAAAAACACACAACGAACGTTAGTTTCTTTGTATATTATAAAATGGTATGTTATTTTCGTATATTATCATTCTAATGGTTATACGCATACTGCCAGCAGTATCCTATTTATTTTTTAAACGAACCATTTCTTAATGTTGTTTGCTTTTCCCCCCACACGGTGCCAAAGCAACGTCATAGCAATAATGATCGAGCAGCCCAATAATAAACAGTATACAAGTCGCATTATCAGCGTGTTTTCGTCTTATCTCTGCAAAGCCATTTTTTAAAATAAGCGACGACTAACAGCCAGTGCCATTTGTATAAAAACTTATCTTTTCGTGCATCGCATCTCGCAGTATATACCATGTTGAACGTTCATTTTTACACTTCTACTGCGTTACTCGTCTGTACTCGTTAAATCTAAACATATTTTTCGAAATGAAAAAATCTCGACATTTATTCATTATCAAATATTCCCCTTCGGATATTAACGAATCATCGTGGTCGGTCGCGACGCAACCGTGCGTGTATACCACTCACATATAGAAGGCGGTCCCCATATATATAAAGATATACATACATTCAACCAACCGCACACGCGACAGTCACGGTATTTAACTTCAATTTGAACTTTTGTCCAAGCTTTGGTATACGTACATATATATAGGAAGCCTTTTAGCGTGTACCCACGCTCGTGTACCCTATATGCGCGTATTAAAAAAAGCGTGTAATTTCAGAAGAGACAATGCAATGCGCACACGCACCAGCGGAATTTAATTATGAATCTGGCGGCTACGTTATGAAACGCGCGCGTATACGTCTGCGTATATATATATATATATATATATATATATATATATATATATAAATGCACAATTATAACGGATGTCTACATGTGTGTATGTGCGTGTGTGAGTATAGATTTACGTTATGGTTTGGCAGAATTACAAATGTTAGCCGCGGAATATTCGATGCAATTTAACGGTCTGTACTATAGGAATGTCGGAGAACTGATTAAATATTTCATGGCGCTCGCTTGTTATAATTGCGAACTTTTAGGTTTCAATAACGACTCTGCGCTCTCGATGCCACGGTCCCCGGTATTGTTTGTAACCGAGGTAGTATATATGGGATTGAAAAATAGCCGATAAATATATCGAAAGATGCGACGGGAAAGAATGATCGGCTATATATATGTGTGTGTATGTATCGGAAGAATGATCAAGGTACATAAAGAAGATTGATATCCTTCGAGAGCCACGAGATATTACATCGAAAACGACTCTCCGAGACCAGCGCGATTATATTTCCCGTTTCTAATATGTTCGCACAGCCTTAATGGTAAAAATTATACTTCGTTTTCTTTTCTTCTTCTTCTTCTTTTACAATCCAACGTACTAATTGGCGAACACACATCCTAGTTCCGCGATAATAATTCTCATGCATCATCGCAATTTCCAATTTCATTCGCTATTTATTCAATCAATATATGCAAAATTTCAATCAAAGACGTGGTTTACACACGCCTACACTAATCATACACAGCAACCTCACATCTACAATTACATTATACACACTCCTCCTTGCGATGTAAATATATACATATCCTCGGGCAGACTAATATCACGGCCGATTAAACGTCCGTCCGTCCGGATTAAAAAGACGCACACGCGCGCGCACGTCAGTCGCAGAAGATGCGCGTGGTGTGTTGCTGTGTCTAACCCCGAGACGAAGAGAAAGAGAGAGAGAATGATATAATAACGTGTTGGTCAAGGAAAGAGAGAGAGAGAGGATGGGCAGTGCGTCATCGACGTCGCGCGTCGTCGCGCTTGGCCCCGTGTCAGCGGGTGCTGTCAGTTTATTATAACGCGGGGAGAGATGAGCGAAGGGATGGATTTGAGAAAAACAATTTTCGGACGATGCGAAAAACGTGTATATATAAGTGACGAGATGGGACGGAGTTAATATTTTTTTTGTATAAGTACTTTTTAGACATTAATTCGAAAAGTGCACGATTATTTACTTCCAGATACTGAATATGTCATATTTATACGAGATACGCGTTATGTTAATGACTCAACTGTGCTAATATCAATTTAAATAGATATCAAACTACCTCATCATTATAGCCATGTTTAACCAAGCACAATATATAATATCGGTCGTGTTACGATAATTCATTAACGACGGTACGCATTAAAGGAACGAAAGAACGTTGCATATTCGATACCAATAAGCCATTATAAAGTACACATATATACGCCTTATCCTGTCGGCAGGCAGTTTATCCTAAACGGAAGATTAGCCACAGTCAATTTCTGCTACAACATCCGCGCAATTTCATTTTTACACGAACATCAAGTATTGCCCCCTTCTTGGTTCCCCCTCTCTACATATACGTTATTATGCACAACACAGCACACATACAACTCTCTCGATACGATCGGTTATAATTGCAAAACTCATTATTTCTCCAAGCGATAAGAGAACAAGGCGCGCGTGCCCGTTGGGTCTCTCTCTCTCTAAACTGATGACGAAAATAAAAGAAATCTTTTTTTTTATTACCGCGCAAAACGCATATCGGTTCCATTAGCGCACGCATATGTATTATACGTATACGTGCGCGCATTTATGCAGAGAGAAGTTTCCATTCGAAATATGGAACAAACGCAAGTCTCTCCACACACGATCGATGCGAATTTTTCCATGACCGTATATATATATATGTATGTATTTATCTCTCCCACGGGCCATTTGACAAAGAAATATATACATACGTATACGTATAACATATACATACGCGAGTGAAGCGAAGCGACAACGTGATTTATCAATGTCATTTATCGGAGATTGCGCGAACGCTTGGACTACTGCTGCTGCTGCTGCTGCTTGCTTTCTTACCGTAAATATATTGTACATCCGTCGCGGCGCCAACAAGCATCAGATACTCTCTTTCCCTCTCGCTATCGCTTATAACGCCAGTGAACCGTGTATTGTAATTGTTGTATAATTACTTGCTATATCTGTACTTACGCGGTTTCGGCAAATATATATAATATAAGCCACAGCTGTGCTCTCTCTCTCTTTATATATATATACTCTGATTTCGAAATCACCGCGTTTGCGACAAAATTTACTCAACGCGTATATAAAAATAAAAAGATATATATAGATATATCACGCTTCTGAAATAATTATCTTCTTATTCTATGGGTCATAGAAGAGTCGATAAGAACTTAGAACCAAAGATAACGGCCTTGTGACACCCTTTTAACATCAAATCAATTTTTCGTGTGAGAATTTAACTATGGGAAAAATTGACGAAAAGTAGTCACCAATTATCAACCAATATTAACATTCTAAATATGCCAACGAATTTTTTACAATATAGCAGTTAAAGTACAAGGTAAAAAATGACGAAAATGAGCGTTTTTTTCTGAATTCGCGAAATTTTTAAGATTTTCATTGGTTTTCGTCACACTCAGAAAACGGTGTTCTTGCACCAACGAGAATCTGCTTATTGAAGGACGATTTCCGCTAAAAATAGGGCCAAGAAAATATCTTCCTATTGAAGAAGGAATTATCTTGCAACAGGAAGTCAATATTCCTATAGCGGGATGATGATTTTTCACGTAGGAAGAAATTTTTTGCCACAGGAGAAATCCTTCTTTATAGCAGGATGATTTTCTCGGGAGGAATGCCACTTCAAAACCAGAGGATCATTTTTCTGAGTGCATTTTTGGCGATTTTCAAGTGCATGTAACTTTGCACTGAATTGTCCGATTTTAACCATCTTTAGCTTAAATTAAAGCTTTATCTTTGTACTTTAATTACTATATTGTAAAAAATTCGTTGTCATATTTGGAATGTTAATATTGGTTGATGATAGAGGACTACGGTTTATCAAATTTTCCCATGTTAAATTCCCATAAGAAAAATTGATTTGAGGATAAAAGGGTGTCACAAGGCCGTTTTTTTCGGTTCTAAATTCTTGTCGCCTCTTCCATAACCCATAGAATAAGAAAATAATTATTTCAGAAGCGTGCCTCGAAATTTAATTTTGGTCGTTTTTTGAACCAGTTTAGGAAAAAGTTTCCGATAAATTTCACATATACACTTAGGAAACGATACTCGCACCAACGTGAATCTGCTTGTTGGAGGAGGATTTCCGCTAAAAATAGGGCCAACAAAATATTTTCCTATGGAAGGAGGAATTATCTCGCAACAAGAAATCAATATTCCTATAGCAAGATGATGATTTTCCACGCAGGAAGAAATTTTTTTGGCGCAGGATGATTTTCTTGGGAGGAATTTCACTTCGAAACCGAAGGATCGTTTTTCTGAGTGTACATGTATGTACAAAAAAGTTTTCAAATAATCGTATCGCTCGTAAATTCACGGCTACTTAGCTTCCGAAACGATTCATTAAATAATCCGTACGCGTCAACACTCGAACGCATAAAAAGCGTCTAATGTAGCATTATAACTTGCACACCACAAAACAGTTAATCGTGTTGAATTTTTAATTAAATGTTTATATGTGTGTTTTGTATCGAAACTGGCGCAGAGAGAGGGAGAGGAGAAAGAGAGAGAGAGAGAGAGAGAGAGTAAGTAACCCCGCATGCAATCTTTTCATTAACTCGGCATAAAAGCTACCTTATTATACGACGACATGTTTTATACAAACATACATGGACCTAACGTGCGCGGACGCGCGACGAGATTGCCATCAAACTCCGATAAAAAAACCTTCCCGCGACATATACACGCCAACATTTATCGCTTATACAAGTACGTATATATATGTATGTATTCAATAATCAAGCATTGTCCACCTCTCTCTCTCTCTCTCTCTCTCTCGTTAAATTTGCGAAATCTAATTCGTCCGCGGCCGATAAAACGCGCCCCGTGGTAGCCCTAAAATACCTCCTCCTCCTCGCCACTATCGATAATTGATTCTAAGAGCAATGAAAAAGCCTGATTTATCGCGAATTACTACACGTGTGGTAGAGAGAGAGATTGAATGAAATACGCGCGCGCGCGCGCACGCACACGCTGTAGCGAATAGTAACATTAGCTCGTAATGTTAGGAGCGACGACGTGTGTGTGTGTGTGTGGGAGGTTTTTATAATGCAGAGGATATCTTATCGCGAGGGTTCGGATGGATTTTTGAGTAGCAAAGCGAAGAGGGGAAGAAGGTTTTATCGATGGGTTTGAATTGGACGATTGATACTTAGGTGATAAGAGTATGGGGTAGAAGGTATAAGGATCGCTATCGGCTTTAAAGTAGCAATTCAAGGAATTGTGTTGTCTATATCTGTTCTTATAAAATATTTAGTGCTCTATGACATTGGTGTTTAGGTACCAATTTGCAGGTTTACGATATGTAATATTGTTTTTAATTGAAAGGAAAATTGATAAGGAGCCTTGTAACGATGAAAATATGCGCTCGGTTTAATAGGGTATTGGATATCGAGTAAAAAAAAATCGTGATTTTGGTAGTGTACAATACCTCAGATTCACTATATATAATTATGGATTAAAATTCAATAATTCAATAGAATTTACTATATTTATAATTAATTCTAAGTCTTATGACAACTAGCCTTATACATGTATTTGATTTAAATGAATAATCGCTTATCGGAAACGTTTAGTTTAAAAAATAGCCATATAATAATACCGAGAAGTTGGAATATTCAAATCTTGTATATAATTTGTAAAATGAGATAAAAAGAATTGTACATTCATTTTACCACGACAATCATTAAAAAAAAAGAACAACGGAAATACTTAAAAAGAAAACGACGTTTCCGACACGTTTTTTCGGCCGACGTCAAAATTGATTAAACAATCGCCTTGTTTCGTTAAATTATTTCAAGTCAAGCGCGTTATTATTATTCATTTCGAGCGAATTAAAGCTTACCACGACGATATGTTTATGTCAAATCACAATCGGTCACGATTTTATTATTATTTAATCAAAATTAATTTGTATTATTCGGGCTCACAATATAATTTCAAACGAGAGCCAGCGCCTGGTGTGCTATCGACAGCTTTTTTTTATTACTCATACAGAAACAATATTTAACTGCCGTGACACTATTACTTTATAAAATGTGGAATAAGCGTTTTCTAATCGTCCAACTTTTATCTAATTTAATAACCTTTATATTTCGAAATACCCAGCAATTAAGCGACACTGATAACAAACTTTGGCGAGAAAATGTCCGTTTTTAGACGCAAAATCCGCTTACTCTCTCGTTTTACTATCTTTAAATATAATTATCATGGTTTTTTTCACAGCTAAAGCAAAGGTACTACAGTTTTTCTCCCGTAATTGCTCATACGCATAACTGCGTAAATATACACTAGAAAAAGCAACATTTTTTTAACAACAATAACAACAACAGCCACGACAACAACGACAGTGACATGTATAGATAACGAACCATCTATACACATAGCGAGAAGAAAGAAAATTTTCTCAAAACACGACGCTGCTCTATACTCAACGCCCACGCACGCTAACGAACTAATTGCGCCTCGGTAGCTCCGCGAAACGTATATCCTCCAATTACGAAGATAATACACAGCGTACCTTCCAAACACGTATATATATATACATGTCGGCAGTCAGCTGTTCGCGTGAGCGCGACCTCGGAGGGTCGTCCTCTCTCTTTCTCGCCCACTTGTTGATCCATCACATATATACATATACACGTACTTCTCTCTCTCTCTCTCACTCACTCTTTCGCACTATTTCCCTCCCTCGGTGACATCGAATATAGTTAGACGAATAAAAAAGAAAATTCATCCGCACAGTGCAGCTAATTATCGTTCTCAGAAGCCACTGCCACTATACCCCGCGTGTGTGTGTACAATTAGCTAACCGCGGCTCGTTATTACGCGAGCCTATACACAAGAGAGAAAGAGGGAGAGAAAAAGGTAAGAAGCCGCAGTAGCAGCAGCAGCAGCAACAGCGTGTCGTTAAGTAAGCGTAATTGCGCCGGGGCGAGATCATTGGAATTATGTCATCTCTTCGGCCGGAATAATTAGGCGCTTTTTCTCGGATATAAGAGTGTATAGTATAGCGAGACTTGCGTGACATAGATACGACAACGACGATGTAGACATGTATGATAATGTCGTATATGTATTGGTCTAGTTACGAGACAGAGAGAGAGAGACAGATGAGTGCGCGTGCTAGGTTATCAGCTGATTGATACAAGCTGACGCGTATACGTGCGTGTCTATACTCCGGCGGTTACTTATTATTGTTCGAGAATATATAACGCGCGCTATTCTAAATTGCGTATCATCGTGCGGTTGAACTTTGCATCGATACGATCGCGATGTGCTCTGAATAAAAATGTACGGAATGTTTTTCCACTCTATTGATGTAAATCTTGTAGAAGAGAACCGAAACTTAATTGTTGTCAGATTAACCGTCCGGTGTTATTATCCACAGATCACGATATTATATTTTTTCCAATATATTACACTAATACCGTGGTTTCTTTTCCCTCCTCGTTTAGCAGCTTTTCTCTCTATTTTTAGCCGATTATGTCACTGGAACCGCGCGTCCACCACAGCGTCGCACGCACTATCTTATATATTCTCTCAGCTACAGCGTGATAATTCCGATATACAATAATATTATCATACACCTATAATATACCTCCATAATATTATCACATGACAACAACAACAACAATTCATATATCTATATATATATCTCATCTCTAGCCATTTATATGTATACATCGTCAACATAACAAACTCCTCTGTATATTTATATGCATATATGTATATATATACTACACTTACGTCAACGAATGAACGACTACGACGACGCCGACGACGGCCGGTTGCGTCCGGTAAATATATATACGTATACAACACCTTATAACAAGCCGCACGCGTGCGGACACACGCACACGTGGTGATAATACACAAGTTATATATACATATACGTTATATATATCTATATATATATATATATACAACCGCTACGCACTCGCGTTACAAAACGCACGAGGACGAACGAACCGAGCACCGACGAGGCTCGCTGAACACTGAGCGCTCGCGCGCGCGCTCCGGCGGTATAGCAGCTCAGTAGCAGCAGCAGCAGCAGCGGCGGCTAGGCGACGTTAGATATATAGAGGAGGGAGGGAGAGAGAGAGAGAGAGACGTCGCCGCAGATCCACGTGACCCCCCGGCGCGTCGGAGTTGTGTGTATGTGTGTGTAAGAGGAAAGCTTATCAGAGAGAGAGAAGATGGAAAAGGAGGGTGTAATTGTGAGGGTGCGAGAAGCTGAGGGATTGTTTGTTGGAGAATAATCGATGGGATGAAGGAGGGAGAGGAGGAGTATTGTATGGAGCAGTTGTTCGGTGTTAAGGGAGGATTGTAAAAAATTACGATGGTTAGCGGCACGTGTATATGTATATGTGTGTATGATTGGATTATGTATTACGTTGTAATGTAATAAAGGATATCCTTTGTAGGTCGTTTCAGTTTTTTTTTTCAATGTCATACACGGAGTATTTTTATATTTATTGTTGTGGAGGTTCTAAAGTGCTGGTACATTACATCGTTATTACAGATTATTTATTATAAACGTTAATGAAAACGGAAACTTAAGAGCGTATTACGAATTTTCATCATATACCCACGTTCAATCACTGTGAACATAGAAAATTCTCAAGAAACTTATTCACAGCCCCCGTAAAAATTCAATCAGTACCTCGCTGTTCCTCCGCTACTCCCCTCGACCTTAATCAACGAAAAATCTCTCTCTTCCACCCGCACTCTCCTTAGCAATAGTAACCATCAGCAGACAGATCGATACACATGATCAGTATATATGTATATATTCTTTAGCGTTGTATATGTATATAAACATTACGAAACCACGATACTGCGATTGTCTCCTCGCGTTCATCCTATATATACATATTTACGTATATATCGTCGTCGTTGGGCAAGTTAGCAGCGGATTATACATTATGCATGCGCGTATACGATCGCTCGAGTAGTAGTGTATGCGTATTTTCGGAGACGAGACATAGTCGCGAATCGTATAATGTTGTTGAGAAACGTGCGCGGTTTTGAAACCGTTTCGTATTAGAACAATCAATTATACTATCTCCGAGACGATGATTATACTTTATGTATGTATATACATGGCGAATAAATCGCGACCAAATAATATTCCAGTGTTATCATTTTCTGCTGTCGATGATAAAATCGGAGTTTCGCTCCGATAAGATGCGCGTGCACAGTGAGAAGAAGAAGACGACGGCGAGTACGATATCGGGCGCTCATTGTGCAGAATAACAAGCAAAACTTTTTTTATATAAATATTGCCGCGACGAGATCTGAGAATAAGGTATACAGCTATAGTTATATATGCATCTCGAAGAAACTTGCGGTACTCTTGTTCGTGTATATCGATATTTTTGTATATAGATATGGAGAATTCGAAACTTATATATGGAGAGTGTATTATTCTTTGCGAACTGATACGCAACGTATAGGAATATTGAATATCTAACGTAAAAATAATTTTATTTTATTTAAAATAGAACAAAGGATTTTCATTTTCCTCTAAACCCACTGACAGTATATAATAATTATGCCTCGCATTTTCACTATTCCACGATTAAACAACAATGAGAAAAGAAAAAAATCACTATAAGCACATATACCACAAACTACACGAGCGAACAATTTAATCCAATACGAAACACGCGCTAAAAGCCAAAATGCACAACCTGGACGTTCTCCAAGTTAATCCCTATCCTCTCTCTCTTTCTCTCTCTCGCATCAGCTAACAAGATAACACCGTGGTATCCGAACAATTAGCCGCCGCTGGTGGTGGTGCCGGAGGATCCTCACGTCATGGTATACACTTACCAAATTGGCACGCTGCCCGCGTGTGATTCAGAGGTGTAATATCCTCGCGTATATACGCGCGTAATGTACTTTATCGATGCACGAGTAGTATTCTCTCGTACATCGTTGTTGTCGTTGCGGTGTAGGTAGAGAAGCTGATTTAGAGATTATTTTTTTGTGTGTGTATGTATATGATTGAATGATACGCGCGTACGAGGTTTTCGGAAACTGTGAAAGGGAAAGTTGGTGCGGTGAAACTCATCGTCGTGGGAGATATTTTTTTTTTTTTTCAAATTGTACTTCGAATACACATACATAATATGCTACGTACCCTAAACTTAAACCATGTAGCTACTATAACAACCGCCAATCTATATATATATATATATATTTCCACTAAAACTTTCCTGGCGCACGCGCGTGCGCGCGGGTCGGCGAAACTGCACCGCGCGTAAGCGTCGCGGTGACGGCGACGACGACCGCAAAAGGCGGCCGCACGCGTAGGCACGCGGTATAGCACGCGGTGCGACGTGTGGCTGCTGTACGATGATGGCCTCTTTGTAGTGGTATGTATATACGTATATATATATACATGTACGCGGGTGTTGGTAACGTGTGGAGAAGGGAGAGTTCATCGTTGATTAGGTATATGGTATCGAATTGATATAGAGTTAGGTATATAATTTTACGTAACTGTATATAGATATATATATAGGTACTTTTTTATGCTGTAATGCGCGGTCGCGACTCTGCATACCGGTGTTATCTGATTATATTGAAAAGCGCGGTGTACGTGTGTAATGATGAATGCAACGGTGAGCTATTCTATATGTACACATTTTGGATATATTACACAATGATTAGTAAGGTTTAGGAACGTTTAGAGGACAAAGTTTACGAGTGCTTTATTTTTTACCTCTTTTTATAAACGAGGAAAAGACTTTTTGACATTTACGGCCGCGTAATATGAATTATCGTCGTATACCCGCGATATGATTAACGCTGCCGCCGGCAATCGATACGTGGCATTGACTGATAAGTGGTTGGTTACGTAAAAAAATTGCACTCTACTATATACGTTCATATATTTACTCTATCGAGGTAATTTTTATATAGGCCTACACTCGCGAGGAAATTACTTTTTGTATAAAAGCTATGCATGCAGCGTAGAAGGTAATTTAATTTACGCTATATATACGTGTAATTACGTTTCATCGTGTGTCTGGAGTTCCAGTCGACCATGAATACTATATGTTCAAATACAATTAATTAATATTCTTTATATATACATACTTTTAATTTAACAAGAAATACGGACAACAGCATCTTCTTATATTCGTGCAAATATGGCAAATTTTATATAGTGTAAAGTATACACCTTGGGCGCAGCGTTCATTCAATTAGGTTAAATTCCGTGTTTGCACCGGCAATAAACTTTGCGCTGCTCTGCTCCTTTGATACACTCTGTGTACAGCCAATCTCGCGGACGCGGACTAACAACTTTAGGGTGTGCACTATATCTATATATATCTATATATATATACACACACACATGCGCGTGCGTGTCTCACTTTATTATCTGGGTATTACAGGAAAATTTCGCTTTGATCACTTTTCTTACCGACAAAAGCATCGTGTGTGTGTGTAAAACTATATGGTTTATTGTACAATTCAATTTTCAGCGCCTTTTTTTTCGCTGCGTTTATTGATCATGTAGTTTGCCAATGGTGAACTATATTGAATGGCGGGAGAGTAGTGACCTGAAATTTGCGCGATCGAAGCGGAAAGGTAAATATATAAAATGTGTATACATGTGTGTATATATATATACAGATGAAACGTCAGGTCAAAGTGTATACCTGTATATATAAATTTAACGGGTATGCGTTTTATTTCTGTCTATAAAATTTCGAGATCGATATTGCCGGCATCAAATTTGACATATTATATGTACGAGCGCGCTCGAGTTGGATCAGAATGAACGATGATGTTGGCCGGGGCCGAGTTGTTCATGGTGTATATTATTGAAATGGAACTTGCGGAAACTTTGTTTCGTAAAAGTTTTCTTTTCTACGCGTAATTTAAAAATAAATGAACACTAACAAAAATTGTTATATAAGTACAGAATTATTATGAAAAGAAAAACGAAAAAAAAAACAACCAACAATAACATTAACGCAAATATATAATTACATGCGCGCGTATTATATTAATACCCTGTCTAAACAGCGCGACGAAAGAATTCAATAACAAAAATTAATATCGAGCTAGAAACCCCGGCCTAAATACAGACGATTATACACCTCGCTAAACACACCGGTGTTATACTACTATATACTGTGCACCACTCGACCAATTAAATGCGAAACAAAGCACGAGCGCGCGCATTCCGCCGAGGTAAGCACGCGGCGCGCGAAATCGCGATTCGACGCGACGATGAATTTCCTTCGTCGCTCGTGGCTGATGTGAAGAGAGAGAGAGAGAGAGAGAGAGAAAAAATAAAGCCAGAGAGTGAGAGAGAGAAGAGTAGGTGAGAATGAGATCGCGAGTAGTTTAATTGTCTCGGTACGTTACTGTATAACGTGAAAGGGTAATTGATTTGGTCTGTTTGCACGGGAAAAGTCTGATGTATATATATATATATATACTTGAGGAGAGAAGAGGGTTGTATAATAGTTGTAACTTAATTGTAGAGAACGTTTTGTTATGAAAATAGGTATATATATGTATAATAAGGAAGTTGTGTCACGACAGTTGAATATAGCTGAAATAAATAAAAAAAAAAAGTAAGCAGTCACGAGCAACACTGTCGTCGAATATACTATACATCCATCGATTTTCTATTTCGCAAGTATACACACACATATATATATAGAAAACACGCGGGAGTTACGTTTATTCCTTACAGTACATCCAATATATATAACGAAACCAATCCGGATTTTTACACTCGGAGCATAGTCGATAAAAGCGCGGCGACGTGAACCATCCAGTGCAAGTACTCGCACGACAGAACCAAGAGAGAATAAATGTTTAGCTTTGACCCCGATCTCGCAGTGATAACACATAACTACGTACGTCTCGACAGAATAGATATATATATATATATTCGCATGAGTCTTACATCTACACGTGCGTCTTTTCAAAACAACGACGCTCCTACGCTTTTTCTTTCCTTCTCTCTGTCTGTCCCTCAATATTACCATACCCTGAACGCTCGCGCAATTGGTGATAACATCACGGTTAGTTTCTTCTTTCTTTTTTTTTTTTTTTTTTTTAAACTGTCAACTTATCTGTGTGGACCCGTCGATACATGGAAAATTTGTCGAATTACGTGTGTAGAGAGAGAGAAAGAGAGAAGAGAACGAGAGCGATAACGCGTAGAGATCCATAAATTTGATTTAGCAAGAAGAACGCGAAAAGAGTTTCGCTGCGAAGCTTTTATGTTTCGCGATGAAATACGGCCGAGTAAAAATGCCGAGGTAGCCGTGGAGATGAGCGCGTGTTGTGTATGCCCTTCGCAAAGGCCCTGAGAGATACGCTCTTGTATATGATGGGTGTAGAGAAAAATGGGTTGGAACAGAATGGAAAGTACAAGTGTATATATGATCTTCTTTTTTCTTTAGTTATTATTTTAGGGAGGTGTGGTATATGCTTTATTGCTTTAATTTTGTTCAATTTCTCCTGCCGAATATTTTTAACTTTTGAGGAAAGTATAATAATATGGTCGTTAACCTATTTTATTGTGTATATTAAAATTTTTATATATATAGTTTGTATAATTTTAATAACTTCGATTTTTTTCTTTTTTTTCTCAATACAAATTAACTGGTATACAATCTTATCGACGATATTAAAAACAAGAGCGCGTCCAATTAAAATATTATTGCCGAGCGAGGCCCCGAACAGGTGCGCCTATACTTATTAACGAAGCAACTCTGCAATTTCGCGAGAGGAGATACTTCTTTTTTAAAGAGGATATCTTCATAAAGAAGCTGAGCGCTTTTGTTCCACGATATATATATATATACACGACATCTTTTACGAAGCCGCGTTTGCTGAAAGGATTATCTTTCCTCTCTCTCCCTCGCACTCGCCTCTGTCTTTCTTATATTCACTGTGTAGCTGCGAGCAAGAGATTTATCAGGGGCGCAAGAAAGTTTTATCGCCGCTAATCCATAAAATCGCGGCATTAATTTCCAAGCAGGCACCTTAATTACCTCCAATGTCCTCGCGCGATTCAATCTTCATTCTCGTCTCTCTCTCTCATTCTTATATATACAGCATACTTTCTTCTCGAAAAAGTAAAACCATTTTCTTCCCGCATACAATATATATACGAATCCTCTTGGGACGGGGGACTGAGAGACAAGCAAGGAAAGACGCGCGAGAATAAAGGAGAGGCGGAAAATATTTCTCCTCCGCGCGATATTGCGCAAGCGCGCGCGCGCGAGAGAGAGAGAGAGAGCAATCCCACCCGCGAAAGTAATTGAGTAATTAAATTACCCTCGTGGCGACCGCAACTAATGATTTCCGCGCGCGAGCGAGAGACGCGCGCCGAACGTTTGAAATTGCGCTTCTCTCTCTCTCTCAGCGGGGGAGGCGGAGCTACTGTATATAGCGCGTTTGCAAGAGAGGTTTATAATAGTGTTGTCGGAGCGGGCGGTGCGCGCTTGCGCAGTTCGTTTGATTTAACGCGGGGTAATTGTCAGCCAGCGAGGATTTTAGGATGAAATTATTGTGAGAATTAGCGAGGATATATATATATTGTTGTAAGATGTTGCAATATCGAGGATGAATTTGGTTTGTATTATGTACGCGCGGAATGGAAATTGATGTTGCTTGAGAGAATTTACGTTGTTAAAGTAAAGGGAAAGTGTTTGTTTGGAGTTTATATGTATATATATATATATGTATGCAGATTTTAAGTTGGAATGATAATAGTAGCAAACGTTAGTGTGCAAATAGTTTTTGCGAGTTTAGCTTAGTTGCGAGTAACTTCGAAGACTTGTTTTTGTATATTTGAAAGTTAAATATATTTTATTCTAATAATAGTTACCTTGAAATCTACAATGTTAACATATTACTTGTTTAGCTTCTTTTTTTTTTTAAGAATTTGATGAATTATACAATTTTAAATGTAATCGATTAATGTACATGAATACAGGTGGCAGCACCTTCTGCAACAAGTAGACTTATACAGCAGCTCACTGTTTTACTATCCGAGAATAGTGAACATAAAGTTCGTCTGTTTGTGTTCGTTTAATATTTACATTGAATTTGCATCGAAGCAGTATTCATTACCGTATTAAGTATTATTAAGAACGAGTTATGAAGTGATTTCGTTATTTTTTGTACCGGCAATCGTTGTTATTGGCTATGGAGGAAGTATTTATTGGAGCAAGATTAACCTATTATTGACATCAAAGGTTTGTTTGTAATTTATAATGTAAATAATTTATTTGTACATGTTTTTGTGTTGATTTACAATGAATGTCTGTTTGACTGTAGTTGCTGAAATGGGTTCGGAGCATAGTTCACACAGTGTTGATGCAGAAGGAGGTGGTGGTCGAGCAAGAACAACTCCACTAAGAAGAGGAAAAAGTGTTCCAAATCGAGAGAGTTTGCCAGACGACACACCACCTAGATGTTCCAGTCCAGGACCTAGTGTCTGCTCCGATTCAGATCTGCCGTACATATCTTATACAGTAAATAGGCCAATAGGAGATTCTCCTAAAATGACCAATAAACAATCGCAGCTATATCGAGGAAAGAGCCTTGGATCTCAAGAATCAAATAGACGTAAGTCAAGTGCTGGCAGTATTGGACACAGGAAGGCAGCATCGGACAAAGTACACAACATCGTGGTGGTGAAGGCTGCAGCGTCTGATCCAACAGCTGACAAGGACCCTGACCTAATGAAACTCAAAAACATTCCCATGTTTCTTCCAATTATGAGGGGAACTCTTAATTTACCCCCCAGAGTGCGCGATCCAGAAGTTCTGGAGAGACTGGATCCTATTGGACTCTTTAACCTTTGCGCAAGGTATCAGCATCATCTCAACAATAGTGCACAAATGATTGGAACTGAACAAAATGCTCTTTGTACAAATATTGATGCAGAGCTCATCAAGATAATGAACTTAGCTACTGAAAGGCAAAAGAAATTTGCCAAGTTTGCTGATCAACTTGGCAGAGTTCACGAGCTTAGCAGGCAACTGACTAAATGTCACATGCAATTGAACCAAACTCTGGAAAGCTTAGAAACATTGAACAATCTGTTACCAGTAGAGGAGAGGCTGGAGCCTTTTGTGTGGACAACGGGATAATGTTTGTTTTCTGTATGTTGTAATATTTATAAAATTTGTATTGTTTAAACAAAGAAAAATACTGTACTAGATCTACTTTAATTTAACAATTGTAAAAAAAAAATAAATCTATAACATTAAAACCTTAAGCAGCTATTGAAGAGTCTCCTAATTTCCTTGCTTTCAATAGCCTGTAGGCAGCAATAGCATCACTTTGTTGTTTTTCTAATTGACGTCTTTCTCCAACAGGTAGGTTCTTTCGTTTTGCTGTTCTATCTATTGTTTTTGTATTATCATTTGTTGAGAGATCATTTGCTTTTAAAAGGGTATTCAATAACAAACCCTTAGTTTTCACCTGTTTAAAATAAAATACAATATTAGAAATATTGAGTTATATTCAATTAGCATTAAAAAAATACTGATAATACCTTGTTTGCATTTTTGTCAGCATTTCTTGGTAATACTTTTAGTTCTGGCGGAGCATGTACAATTTCTCCAAACCCAACTTTGTCTGTGATATTCCATTTAAAGTCTTTTTCATTTTCTTCATCTTTCTTCTCCTTCTTCTTCAATAACTTCTCTTTTCTCTTTTGTGCTTTTGTTAATTTGGGATTACCTTGTGCATCAACAACCTTCTTCTTCTTTTTAATATTTTTGTGCTTTGCCTTTAACTTCTGAAGTTCATCTATTTCATCTTTGGGCTTTTTCTCAAGGCCCTCTATTTCACCAGTTTCACTGTTACGCTTCACTTCAACATTGTACTTTGTTTCAAATTCAGTCTCTTTAATGAAACTATGCGTCTCTCTATTAACTCTGTTCCAGAATTGATAGACACTCTCCTCAGGCTTTTGATTGAAGATAGGTACTACCTTCTCCGGTTTGCCTTTTGGTTTTTTTGTCTTTATAACTTGCTCCGCACCGAGCTGAATGAGCTTATTTCCCTTCTTCTTCTTCTTTTTCTTCTTCTGCACTAGAGTATTATTCTTGACAGCATTTTTTAGCTTTATCAAACGTTCTAAACTCTTCGGAAAATCCTGATCATCTATATTCTTAGGTGGAGCATTGATCTTATTCTCTATCCTGCAAACAAAACAAACATGAACATAACCTCAATGAGATCTTGAAAACCTTACGTTAAAATTTAATCACTCACTCTGAGAATCGTTTTGCGCGTTGTTTTTCGGGATCCTTGACACCTCTGTGCTTCTTACCGGGGATCTTACGGCCCATCTCTGTTCGGTGCTACCGTCTTTGCGACATTGGCCTCTCGCGAAACTCCTCGCACGTGCGTTTCCTCTTCTGCGTGACGACGAATCGCAAAGAGGTGGCGCTCAATAGCAAGTGCGGAGAGATTGAGAGAGAGATGAACCATGTGCGACGAGTGGCCGACCGTGGAGACGTGTATCAGCTGATGATAGGACGGGATGGACGGATAGAGAACGACGAGCTGGAAATATACAGCGAGGTTTTTTTATTTGTATGACAAAGTGGTTGTTGACTGACGAAGTGAGACGAAGTTGTGATGCAGTGGAAAGTTCGGAGCTTTAAAGGGTACGTCGTTTTAGGTTAGTAAACAAAGTGCATTGTTGGCCTTGAATACTTTTTATAAGATCGTTTTTAGTGAAAGATAACATATTAATAGAAATGTTTTTGCTTTTTTTCATTAGGAAGAAGAACACGTTATGAAAGCTTGTTAACTTTTGAGTTGGTGTAATGTAAAAATTGTATTATAGTGGAGTGTAGCTTGCTTTTATTTTTCTACAAGGATTTTGTAAATATAGGTATGTATTATTACAAAACTGTTTTATTTTTAGCTTTGTGCTACGTAGTACTTATATTTTTACTTCACAAAAAGGTTTCTATTTTTATTTTTGAAGTTAAACTTCATAGATTTTATATTTTTCAGTCATAACAAAAACAGATAAAGATGACAAAGCTACAGCACTTGAGACCATTCCTGTTTAGAAGTTCAAGATATTATAGGTTTATGTCAACTTCTGACAAAGAAGGCGATGACAAATGCAAAACACCCCCAAAAGATGAAAATGAAAAAAGTAGTAATAGACCAATGTATGTCCCAGACAATTCTTTAACAATGGATGACATTGAAGAACCAACAAATTGTTGCATGTCTGGCTGTGCAAATTGTGTTTGGATACAGTACGCTGAAAAGCTGAGTGTAGTGCTTAAAAACAGCCCTGGAGATGTACAAAAAGTATTGATGGATAAAGTACAGGATGCAAACATGCGAGCTTTTCTGTCAATGGAATTAAGAACCCGTAAAATCATTGAATAGTACAAATCAGTATTTATTGCCAATGAAAGAATTGTATATATCATATTGTACAGGTATGTTAAAAAGTATACAAAACAAAAATAATCTTAATGGAATTTATTTTGTATATTTTGTTTCTCACAAGCTACATTCCTTAATAAAATTTATATTATATTTTATCTCTTGCAAGCTTTTTCTTAATGAAATTTATTTCACATATCGTTTAAAAATTAAAATCATTAAATTACATCAGCTGTAGTAAACCTGTCAAACGGCAACGATGCCAGTCACTCATAAACTTATAACGACTTATCATTTTTCCAGATCGGAGCACAGAGGCAATCGGCGGCCTTGCGCCGCTCCCACCAACCGGCCTCCTATGTAAATACCACATCACGTCAAAAGCATAAGGCGTAGGCTACACGATCACGAAAAAAGCCATCGCTTTAAGAAAGCCACTCACCGCGCGCACTTATAGCTATACACACATGACGCCTCCTCTCTTTATCCAAACTCGGTTATTTTTAAAAAATCGCGCGATAACCGCTCTCCTCGTCGTTCTTTCACTTATACGAACGTATACGTATACATATGTATATATACACACATATCCACTAAGCGATAAAAGCGCGCTTGCCCCTCTTCTCTGGAGAGTTGTAAAATAGCGCGCGCGTGCGTTCGCTCGTTCGCGGCGAGGAAGAAAGGGAAAAAAATCACGACCGACGAGAGAGAGAGAGAGAGAGAGAGACTACTATACAACGCGACGACGACGACGAGTGTACGGTGTGTGAGCGGTGCGGTTTATACGTGCGTGCCGTCGGCTCGCACAGCCTTCGGCAGTTCTCTCTCAGTCGTCCGGCGCGCGCCGACGTTGCATAATGCACGTGGTGGCTGGCCGCCGCGGTGCTGCTGCTCATGCTGTTGCTGCCGGCGAACAAATAATATATACGTGCAATAGTTTATTGTACAGTAGTAGTAGAGTGTTTTCTTTTTCTTTTTTTTTTTAATTCAGTAATAGTAGTACAGTGTAGTGTCGCTACTGCTGTTGTTCTGTGTAATAATAAGAGAACGAGCTTCCGTACTGGATGATATTATTATTATGTACAACGCGGTGACGAGTGTCAGCAACGCCGGTGGTGCTACTGCTGGTCAGATGACGACCATTTCGGCAGTGATACTAGTAGCAAGCGTCTCGTGAGTTCTCATTTTCGTTTTTCTTCTCTTTCTTTTTTTTTTCCCTCCTCGCGCTAAGAATAACGCTGACGCGAGTGTGTAAGTATATAAGAGCATAGAGCGCCGCACACCTTTCGATTTCCCCTCCGTGCGCGTGCGAGTATGTTGTATGTATATATACGCGAAGAGTATATACTCGAAAGCGTATACACACATATACGCCGGTAGTTTACAATTTTGTCTGATTAAGTAATTCGGGCCAGTCGCGCGTATTGTCGCGAGCGACGATTAGAGAGAAAGAGAGTTGAGTGCGTATATGTGCGAATTAGCTACTGGGTAATGGATAATTGCTGGGGGCTAAGGGAGCATTGTTCCGCGATATCAAACTTTATATATATAAACGAGGCTATATAGTGTGTGATGCGATGATGATTCGCTTTTATATTCGATCATGTATAATAATGTGAATTGTAAATATAATGGGACGAATTATATATTGTTTATGTTCGAGGAAGAGAGGGAGATGAACTTTTTAATCGGAATGATGGTGATAAAGGGGACTGATTTTGAATTGTGAATAATGAGGGCTTTGATACTATGCGGTGATTATATATATTATTGGAGGTCGAAGTACTTCGTGATGTTTTTTTATCAACGAGGTTTTGTTGTCTGTTGTATACACTGAAAATAAAAGGAGAATATGAGCGTAAAATAACTGTGTTTAGTTTGTTCTTTGTGAAATGCCTTGCTTTTTTTTTACATTTCTATACTTTAAAAGGTTGTGTTTATGTCAACTCCGATTTTCTGTGCTATTTTTTTTATTTCACGATGATGTTGGTTTAAGGAAAGTAAACAAGGAGCCACATGGCCGATAATAACAATATGCTGATAAGATGACAATTAACGTCGCTCCGTTATCAGCTTTTTATTTTAAATAATCGCATATCTCTGACTAATATTTTCAACATTTTAGTATCCAACCAAATATTCGAAGTATCGAATGCGCACCGTCTATTTGCAAAAATTTACAATCTTGAAAAAAAAAATCAATTCATATTCACGCGATCTTGATTTCCATGAAAAACGCATTTAATCTTATTCATAATTCTTTTTTTTACCGTACGACAATCATTCGCGGCTATATATATACACTACGACTAATAAACGCTATATGATTGCTCGTTTACCTCGTGTGTATATACGCCGCTATATAAAATCTGCGTCTCATCGCGTGCGCGCGAAATTCGAAAAAATTGTTTGCCGTGAAAATACGCTCTTTTTATAGTCGTGGTCAAGACGAATATATATATATATATATATATATATATATATATATATATATATATACACAATGCGGAAGTTTGTTTGTATATACGTAGACGCGCGAAACTTCAAACGCGTCTGTCGGCTGCTGAGCTTTCAACGTGCTATATCAGACTTCGCGAGGTCTAATTAGGATCTGGTAAATATTAAGATTCTCTCGTGGATTTTACGAATTCTAATTATACAGGAGAGAACAGAGGTGTTTTGTCTGATCTCTTTCGAGGATCTTCTGTTGTTAGGAAGTGCATGTATAGTTGCGGTAAAGATAGAATTCAAAGATTTCGGGTTGAAGTTATACCTACGAGGTATTCTGAGAAATTACTTGAAATTGTAAGAATGTATTAATGTACAGTTAATTTATAGCATTTTATTTTATAAAATTGATATTTCTTATCTATTAAAATTGCTTAGATATCTAAAATATCGTTAATTAGGCCAATAAAGATCCTTGAAAATGTTTCGAATCTTAACCAAATAGTTGAATTTGCATTATCAATTTTGAAGTTTCTTTTTTCTTGAATAAATAAAATTTAAAGTAAACAAAAAAGAATTATCTTGAATTATCTATTTATAAAATTTCGGGTTATTTGACATCTTATTACAATATAATTTAAAATTGTTATCAAACTTTTCGCTCCATAAATCCAAAATTCAATATACCTTTTATAAATATAATAATCTACAATGAAAACTATAGTTTCCCATAAAATATCCAAAATTTCGTCTTACCCGCAGTTACTCTCTACACCACTATCTATTCTCCCACCTTATATATTCATACCACACACTCAACTTTTCAAACCCCCGATTAAAAATCCGTGCGATAAGTAAGTATAATATAACATCGGTTACCTACGCGCGGTCGCCATATGTCACAACGCGCGCGTGGTGACTTTCATTTCTTTCCCGCCTCCGCGCGCGTGGATTCATTTCAATACACACATTCGCTTACATATATCTACCTATATACCCAGTGTTTAGTTTCACGTGCTAAGGGGTTTTCAAAACGAATGGTAACATCGGGGTGACCGAATGATTTAGCAGGATGTAAAAGCAACCGGGTGTACGATACATCTCTATATGGTATACTTATTGATGTGTGGTTTGAAAGAAAAAAAACGGTGGTTTATATGTATTAAAACGTGGTGGTATATGGAGGAAGGTTCAGTTGATATAGTTTCGAGAGAACGGCGAGACTATATAGTGGTCGGGGCAAAAAATGCTCCGAATTTAAAAGTGGAATTTCGGCCGTTGAGCACGTTTTTCGGTACACTTTGACACAATTTCATCACTCTTTGGCATACTTATGTTGCCCAGGTTGAGGTAGATGATGGGTCGCCTGGGCTTTTTGGGGGCTTCGGTTGAGTTAATTAGCGAGTGGCATATTTGAAATGTTTGTCGACGGATGATCAATTAGCTTAAGATAGAAGCCTATAGATGTTATCAGAAGAGGTTGGTAAATTGTTTGGCTTAAAATAACTTTTTAAAATAGCCCGTAGGCTGAAAATATTGACTTTTACTTTTAGATGCTATAGTAAGTATATTTGATTATCGAACAAATTTTTAATTCGATTCTATATAGTAGATTTATTATTGCGAACAACAGTACTATCTATATCAAAACGAATATAACAATCCAAATTTGTTATAGGCATTTTATACAGGACTATCTATATCAAAACGAATATAACAATCCAAATTTGTTATAGGCATTTTATAAAAAAAACAATTACCTACATTCCACAATAAATCATTAATGTCAGACATGTAACTGTTTTATAATAAATCGCTTAATTCCATCTTGCTACTGTGAAAAATAAAATCACTCTAAAAGTTTGAATTTCTTATATTAAGATACTTCAATCTAGCTACAGCAAAGTATAAAAACCTACGAAATTTTTCTTAACTTAAATGAGTTTTTCTTCATAAAAGTAAGAAATGGAAGATTTCGAATAATAAAAAATAAAAAATGTTTATAGAACAAAAGATAAACAAATGAAAAAGACTTTCTACAAATAAGTAAATAAAAACAATTAGAAGAAACCCTGTCTTGTGAAAATTTGCCGAAGTAATACCAACATCTGTTTATACATTATACACACACGGTCAATTTCTAAAAATATAGAATTTCGGTTCAACATTTTTTCCTGTCACAAAGCTTCATTGATGAGAAGCGAAAGTAACGCAACTACATTAATTATTGTTACATACTCTTCTATGTTGTTAATCCATAGGGATAAAAAAGAGAAAACAGGAAAGATGTCGTCTGAATTTTAGCAGCATAAAGAAAGATTAAAATAGCCCAAAATGACACGAAAATAAATTAGGTTGTCAGCAAGAGCATCTTAAAATAAAAGGAAGCCATTACATTAAATTTTATGTATAATAGATAGCTGGTAAGTTGCGTACTAATAACTTCCTTGTATTTTTTTATGGGGTGGAGAAAATAAAATAAACGTCACTATAAAATTGAATTATAAGCGTCTCTAAAATAGATGTTTTCTATAATTATGGTAATAACTAATCGTAAGTAAATGTTATCTTAAAACCTAGACAATGCTGTTCTAATCTTCCTACAGTTATCATAAAAAAATTGAAAAAATTAAGTATAAGACATATAAAACAGGTTTATTTTATATTCTACGATTTTACGCAGATTTCAAAACCAAAGTAACCATAACCCCACCTTCACCTTCATATCTCACTAACCCACGCACTCTTCTTCTTTCAGTTACCATTACAACCAACCATGCGACTTCCACAACAGCATCATCATCACAACAAGCCGGAACCGCTGCTAACCCAGCCTAGCAATGTCCTCGTCGTCGGCAACACGGGGCGTGCATCGCTCGTCCTCGAGCGTCAACGGCTGCATGGAGCGAGTGTCAAGTTCAGGCACTGCATGCTGGCCAGAAGAAGAGGAATACGACGAGGCTGGTGCGATGCCACCTGTTGTCGTTGGAGGCAGTGTTGGTACTGCCCTTACTGCGATGACAGCTGTGCCCAGGAGCAGGATGCTCAGGAAAACCTCGTCGCCAGCGGCGTTTGGGCCCAGACGGAATTTTAGTAGGATTAGCTTTCGCACGGAGTCCGGTGCCCTTATTAATAAGTGAGTTGGCTGTTTTTTATATATGATTAGTGGTGATTTTTCTTTTATTGGTTTGAAAAGTGTGTATGTACGTATATGAGTAAATGTTCCTGTTTGTTATTGGATCGTAGCATAAAAGAGTAAAAGTATAAAAACGTTAATAAATATATGTTAAAAACAAATCTGATGTTGAATCGCTATGGATGTATGCTTGAAAGTATCATAGAACGGATAAATAAATATCTAGTAAAGCTTAATAGTTTGAAAAAAATTGTCAAAATAATAATAATAAATCTTGACAAATTTAAATTATAGTGCCGATTAAAATATTCCTATATAATTATTTATTTAATCATAGTACATGATTCACCTATCGTTTATGGTAATCATCCGTCCACTGAATCGGTTACTAATCGTACTAATTTATGTTTTCAACAAAGCATTAGTTGACTTATGCTATATCAACGTTAATTAACGTTCCATCTTCCCGACCAAATTGTTTTTCGCGAATAGTACTCGAAATTCTCTAGATTTACATGACCCATCAACCACGATCTCACACCGTTCAACACTGTATACAATCAAATGATTTAGGTCAGATGTGCCAATAATTGCTATTTTCGCATAAAAGTCGATCATCTCTTAGCCTCTATTTACGCAAGTCTATGTAAATAATCTCTCACGTATAATCGTTCATCCACGTTTACGCGCATAGTTCGCTATACTATGCCGTCCGTTTGAAATGAGCTAACGCTATAATATACATAAAGTCACTTCTCGGGGAATGCGTAAATCTGTCTGTAAAATGTATAATGGTTCAAACACAATTCAACGTAATATTGATATTTACATCGTTCCAGGGTTCCATATATCAGACGCGTTTTATTAATTTTATCAATGAATAGTCGCCACCGTACGTCTTGTACATTTATATATACGCGTACAACGCGGATGAGTCACTAAGAAATCGACCGTGTATAACACACACTCCTCATCATTTTGCAGCGCGTTTCGAAAACGAAAGTCATCGAAATAAATCTTTCGACGTGCATATATATGTATATATAGGTATACACAAGAACATTAAACATGGAAAAAGTAACATCTTTGCTTACATAGATACACATTTCTTCGAAAAATTCATTATAAACAGTCGATTAATTAAAATCACCGTAACATATTGCTTTCATCGTTCCACTCGACCCTTTATTCATCCTATATACTTTAACATTACGAGGGACACTACGTCTTATGCCTTTTTTCGTAGCACCTGCCGAGACTCGATCGGCACTGAATGTAACCGAGATAACAGTCTTTGCGCGTGGATCTGGAGCACGAAGCTGCTATACTGGTACTTTTCTGTCGGCTCGCGCGATCATGTCCCGAAAATAACTCACTCTTGAGTGAGAGGAAGAGAGAGAGAACCGCCCTTTTGCGATACGGTGATTCATACCGTCGGCAGTACGTGTATAGTGACGCTGGGGAATTCGGAGGGATGGTTGATTTGTCGGAATTTTAAGTATGAAGTTGTAGATATTACTTTTCGAATATCATCGATGACGATGATTAACGATTAAATGCAATGTCTATATATTAATTTATCGAAGAAGAAAGATTTTAGTATAAATATAAGTATTGTGCTTTGTTTTATTAAAAAAGAATGAAATCATAACATTCTAATTGGCTAATCTTCTTTCTTACGCAGGAAAGACATCTGAATTAACAATTTTATTAAATACTTCCACTCGGTAAAGTGGAGTGGGATACAACACTAAAAGCTCGTTCAATGAAGCTTTAATATTCTGCAATGAAAATTGGAATGTCGTGCTTAAGAGGGGTTATTATACATTTCAGCGCGCTTAATAAAGACGCGATGGTATTTAAAAGTATTTTTACAGATTTAGATATATGTAATCTTTATAGCGTGTACGATAACACCAAAGAACCAAACTTTCATATTTTCTAAAGGATTAAATAAGCACTTAACACTTTAAAAAGCCCTACATAATCATTTTTCCAATATACCCTCGCCACTATTTTTTTTCTTCGATACACACCTCGCAGCGTTAAAAACAACTTGATCAGAGTTTATATACGACAATACCACACCTACATCCCGTAAAATTCTCACGTAATACAAAGATCCTCTAGGAATGTGCATTATAACGGATCGCAACGTACATATATAAACGACACATCACCTCCCTCATGCATCATTCATCTCGCGCAATTAACGAACAATGCGCTTGCAGTTCTACAGCAGTCACACGGAAATCGACGATAATAGCTATGAAATATCAGATGTTCATATATATAATAATAAATTATCCACCGATTAGTGTATACCTTATACACGCACGCGTACTAAGACGAAAGAGAGAGAGGGAAAGAGACAGACACGTTGGACGCGGGTTATTTAAAACTAGCGCGGGGCTAACTACACAGGTATGCGTATTTCGGGAGTCTCGCCGCGGTTGTTAACGGCTGAGATTACAGGTCTCTCTCTCTCTACGAGCGTGGTACGCGTATATTTCGCGAAAGACGAAAATAAGTGAGCAGTCGAGGCGGTTCGTGTATAAGTATGTTCATGTGTATGTGTGTATATATGTGGAAGAGCGGAAATCAAACATGAAACGGTTCGGTTCGACGGGGGCCTTCGGAAAAATTGTTTACGACTTGGGGATGAGGAAAAATAAAGGGATAATGTGAGAAGCTACAGATCGTTAATTTTGAGGAAATTTAGGTTTCGGCGGGATTAAATTTATACTGTACAGATTTTTATGTATATTTATATCAATATGCAATGTATGAATAACAAATTTTGTTACGTATTATAGGAAAATTATCACTTGGATATATTACAACTAATAATGATTTTATTCAGAGGTACATTAGTGGAAGTAGTTTTTAAACGACACATTATGGATAAGCATTATCGTGTATTACAACGGTGGGACACAAGTGTGGTAAATTTTAACAAAATATTTTGACATTTCGAAAAACACTGGTCATAGCAACATCAATTTCCAATAAAATTTACATTTCGGCGTTTACAGTTATATCTACAACAAACAAATAATAAAGCTCGTACACAATAATAAAAATTTCCAAATCTCTATCGAATATACCAGTAATCTCCCAAAAATTAAAAAAAAAAACTCAATATGTCCTCATCAGTAGAACAAAGATACCTTTCAAATCATCCCCTATACTTCTCATTAATACCTGCACAATCTCGCAGCGCATCTTCTCAACCGCATATATATACCCACACACGATATACATCACTACTATACCCCACCCACTCAACCTCATCATCATCATCATCATTATCAGAGCAGACGACGACACCGCGCTGCTTACTACTTCAGTCTTCGCACAGGTGCATCCAACGTCGTGCGCGATATGGCTCGTGCATAGAACCAAACACACTCACGACAGCAGCAGCAGCAGCATCATCATCATCGTGATTTTACTAAGCACCGGCCTTGGCGACGTGGCCGCTGTCCAAAAGAGCTTAGCTCGTCGGCTGCATACACCCCGCGGTCCCTCAGTACGTCGTGGTCAGGCTAGCCTGTCGTTCGTCGTTCGCTAAAACTCACGTCGCGCGCGCGCGTATACGTGTGTGTCTCTCTGTATTATATATACATATCTATCTATATATCCGTGTACTGGTACATCTCGGATGTGGTGCAAGCGTTGGGTTTGGCTATTCCTTTGGCTCTGGACGGGCTGTGACGTCTGGCTTTAGCCTCTTACCTCTCTTCCTCTCTCTCTCTCTCTTCTACACAATTTATATACATCCACATAATGCAGCACCATAACGAGGACGAATCCTCGGGAACAGAACCTGGCCATCAGTTACAACGACCAGTACCACAGCAGCAACAACATCATTATCATATGCACTTGGGCGATGGTGGATTAGCATTTGCCTCAGGACTAAGGCGAGCTATATCCCAGGTGTCGATGCTCGTCGTCAAAGCCACTACGTCCGGGGAAGCCGCGTGGCGCGAAGAGTGCCAAAAGTAGAGTGTCAACTACCTCGCCTTTGTGTGCGCATATCTCTATGTGTGTGTGTGTGTGTATGTGTATGTATGTGTGTGTGTGTGTGTATGTGTATGTATGTGTGTGTGTAAAGAGAAGCAGTAGCGACGGTGTAAGGTTAGATAGTTAGTGCGCAATCGCCTGAGCTTTCTGCTTTTGACAAGAGGGAACTGGATCTAAGCTAAGACGACGCGCGCGCGCGCGCGTGTGTGCGGGTTTTAAAAATAACGACGACGCGATGTACATATATACATATACCTATATATGTATGTGCCAGACGCACGCGTTGCAAATGTGTTGCTTTTTCTTTTATATATATATACTTACATGCTCTCGTCATGTGTAATAACCCGATGTAACGTATTTATAGTATTACAGGTGTATATGTATATATACAGATAAGCAAGTGTGCTTCTATACAGGTTCGAGAAAAGTCGTACAAAGGATAGTACCAACGTTGGTAGTGTGGCCCTGACCTACGTAGACGACGCGGCGCCGGTGGGCGACAGCAGCTGCAGCAGCTGTTGCTGGCAGTGCTCCGACTGTATATACGCGAGATCGGTTCGATTATGTGGAGCGCGAAGATCGGTTGCGACCGTCACGCACATGCACGCGGTGGTTTTTCCCCCCTTTTATTCGCGAAAGAAGGTTTAATACATGCACCACGTGACGGGTGTTTGACCTAGATTTTGTAGTTCCGTGAGAGAGTAATATAAGAGTGTGGATGGTGAGAAGAAGAAAGGGAGGAAAATGGGGATGATGATGATAATGGTATTAGGGAAATTATACGATGTGGATTATTATAATGTGCGCGATAAAATCGGATGTTGTTGTGTGGTACTTTGTTTATTATGCTGAGCAAATTGATCGTTCTGTGGGATACTGGTTTGGAATATTGGTAAGTGCCTGAGGTAATAATTGTGACGATCGTTGCGTTTTGTGAATTGTAGTATATACTTTTTTATTTTATTAGTAAGTGATGTGCGATTGGTTTGGATGAGTGAAGGGTGGGTTGAACATAAACAGATTATAGTAGAACACCAACAGGTCGGGTAGCGGTTGTAAGTATATATGCTTAGAGAAAGAAAGGTACCGAAGTTAGATAATTTTGCTAGTTATTGCATCACCACCGTAATACAACGTAATCTATCGTTTTCCACGTTTTCAACCTAATAATAATTTTACTACCCATCACAACAACACAATATCCGAGCTCTCATCGTACCATTCTTCTTCCGACAGACTACACACAAAATAACCATCACGTATATCCGTATATTAATATTTTCCACGCATCGCACCTCGATCTTATAAATTTTCGCGCGGCTTTTGGCGCAAGATACTATGAGTGTCTGTGTATGTGTGTGTCACACCGATTTAAACGGCCTTTCGGTACCCTGCGCGTGCGCGATAACTGCGATGTACGACTACAGCGGCCTTGGCCACGTGCACACACACATGCTGCGTGAATATAAAACGAAGAACAAGAAAAAAAAATTGTATAATATGCGGGAGAAATAAGGTACGAGTGTATTTGGTAAAAGGATAAGTGAGGATTTAAGGTGGATGGTAGTGAAATATGTAGCGAATGATTTAATATAATTGAGCTTTTATAGTATAAAGTCCTGTAATGCTGTACCGTGCGAAATTCGGTGTTTCATACTTGTCTGAGGTTGTGGACGTTTGATTGTTCTAGCCAAGATGGGTTGAACTGAACAATAGAGAAATATTCTAGAGAAAAACGGTTCGACGTTATTTTTCAAACATTATTTTATGAACTATACACATGGTATATTCAAAACAAATTTCAAGTCAACTTTTCATTCAAATTTTCTTTTAAGCACAAGAAAATTAAATAAAAACAAAAAAAAAAAGAGTAAATAACCCCGCGCGTTCTCATTTTTCAGGTACAGACAGACGAGGTTCAGCTCGAGGCGGGTGCGCAAGCGCGTGGTCTTCAAGCACGGCGATTGCAACGTTGTGCAGGGCAACGTCGCCAAGCGCCGGCGCCGATATCTGCAGGTATACTTATATAAAAGAGCCAACTGTATGTGTATGTATGTGTGTGTATATACATATAACCGGCCATTGTTCTGACATATACATAGAAAGAGAGATATACTGCGGGAAATACCCTGACGTATAGTAACGCCGCGCGAAGCTTGTTGTCGTTGTTGTTGTTCTTGTTTGCCAGATATGCGTTAAATGGAGTTTCTTTTATAATATAGTATATGAATTTGAAAGATGAATGGGGGTTGTGGAGAGACGGTTAATTGTATATAAGTAAGCTTAAACATCGATGATTTTTTAAATCTGCGTGGTAGTATTCATAAATAACTCACTTTGATCAGACACCTCGCATCAACATTGTACCATTATACATAACAGAGGTAAACAAAACCGTTAGATGTATATACACTTCCCGAATAAAACCACTATTCCAATTCACAATAATTATCACTTACAAATATATAGAACCACCGCCACTTGATCTATATAAATTTACATATAACGAAGAAAATCTTCAAGTAACACCGCGACACACGCTCGTTACATACCCATAGTTATTAAAATTACAATTTAAACATTTCTAAACGCACTCGCGTACAATTCACCTTACCGCGCGTACCGTACGCCGATTGCAATCGGTCTAAACACACCGCGTGAGAACTCGGGCGTCGCGATTATGTCTCTTTTTCTACCACTTAAATGCTATAGTTCCGCCGTTTATATATAGTCGACCAGCCATTAGTTACAGCAAAAGGATAATGTGTATACCTTATATACGTTTTTTTATACCACTGTACTCGTACCTTGCGAAATATTCGAACGTTTGCGTGTATTATTGTACGCAGAGGATGCTGTTTTTTTTTCAAATGCTGTATATACACTTAAAGGGGTAGATAAGCATACGTACGCGTGGATCTTAAAATAAACGTCATATTTTCGCGCGTCCCAGATACATCGAAAGCTCTCCCCGATGCTGAGCGAGATCAAAGTTCACGATGGAGCGCCGGATGGTTTATTCTTATGCTATGATTTATCGCTATATAAGAATGGAAGAGATAGAGAGTGAAAGCGTTAATTAATTGATCGCGATAAATAACGTTAGAAAAATATACACGGTTCGCTATTGGCTATATTATATACATTTGCGAAGGAGGAAAAATGGACGATGAGGTTCGTTGGCATTTCGCGCGCGCGCGCCTTGACGCGATTTATGGCGTCTCTGCGTGTCTCGGTTATTTTTAACAGCGATCGGATTGAAAATAGACAATTGCAAGTAAACCGTTATATATGTTCAGGGGATGGATATGTAAAAAAATGTATAGATACTTTTAAACTAACGCGTGTATGTATCATTTAACACAACTATATGAATACAACGTTCGTCATCGGAAGTTCAAGATTCCCCCGATACGACAGAAATATCCACTCGCCTCGTTATTACCTTGTACACACACGCGCGTATATATTTTCGAAGGCCCCGCACCTATACATCAATCCAGTTACAACCGCTTTCATTCATACACGACTGCGTGTCACGCGCACGCGTGTATATCTATATAATAGCCGAAATACACGCGTACAATATTATACATTCGTCTAATTAACATTCGTTATTGTAATACACGTTGTTGAACACCAGGATATATTTACGACGTTGGTAGACGCCCAATGGCGCTGGACGCTACTGGTGTTTGCCATGACATTCCTACTTTCCTGGCTGGGATTTGCACTTGTATGGTGGCTGGTGGTATACGCGCATGGTGACCTGGACCCAAGGACTACAGATTCCAATTCCAATGTCACGTTTACGCCATGCGTCGAGGATATACATGGGTTCACCAGCTGCTTTCTGTTCTCCGTTGAGACCCAGCATACGATTGGGTAATTATTATATGTGTATATATATGTATGTGTGTGGAGGAAAAAGGTTGACTTCAATAATATCAATAATGAGTCGAAATGTCTAGACTTAAAAATTCATTAGTTCGATAATTGAGATGAGAAAATTAAATGAACTGTCTATGAGCTTTCTCAAATTACTGTTAGTATCTGAAAAAGTGGAATTATCCGGTTTTATCGAGATACATATGTAAGAATAGATCATTAAAAAATTTACTAATCTGCTTATTCGATGTATATAGTTTCTTCAACCATTAAAAATAAAAGTACAATATATATGATTAAAAAAAACAACATATACGTCTTATAGATACGGCTCGAAGCACACAACGGAAGAATGTCCCGAAGCGATTTTCATAATGTGCATCCAATCGATGACCGGAGTGATTCTACAAGCATTTATGGTAGGCATCGTATTTGCCAAGCTCTCGCGGCCGAAGAAACGTACGCAGACGTTACTGTTCTCTCGTAACGCTGTTATCTGCCAAAGGGATGGACAGCCGTGTCTTATGTTCCGAGTTGGCGATATGAGAAAGAGTCATATTATCGAGGCGCATGTACGCGCTCAAATGATCAAACGAAAGGTAAGTGTGTGTATATGTATAAAATTTAATTCAGGAGTTAAAGGTAGTCTAGTAAAATCTTAAAAAGTTGATAAAAAAAAAGAATCTAGATAGATTTTCTATATGTTGTATATGTCTTCATCTTAAATTATAAATGAAAATAAAATTTTTTCAAAAGACATATTTCATAGATTGTTAGTTTGAAATCTGCAAAAACTACGTAAATGCGTAATTCTGAAAATGAAAGTCATGCACAGGTCATAACGTTTTTCGTTAAACGTTTTACACGAGTATTGGCACTAAAACTGTCAAGAAGTATATTTACACTTGCGTGTTACACATACACTTTATGTTAAGTTATAAGTTCGGTCACGAGACCGCTACATAAACGCGAATAAGAAAGCATTGGACTTCGGTAACGAGCCTTCGCTGAATATAAAAATTATATTTGCTTTCAACCATAATTTAATTTTTACTATATCCTATAATATCGTTACTACCACCTTTAAAAACATAACCCAAAGTACTAACAACCCTCACAACTTCATAAAAAGAAACGCATCATATTTTCTCAAATCTGCAAATCGTGGTCAAAGTTCACACGTTAAAATCGTTCTCGAGACACTTTTGGCAAGCGCCGGACGAATCGCACACTACAACTATGCCTCGTCCGGATACGCAGGTGCACTGCTATTTTTGCGGAACGTTGTCGCGCACGCTGGCGCGCAACTACTTTCTAAGAAAGTGCAGCCCTGCGGGATGTATAACGGAAAGAGACGATTTTAACTAGGTGCGAGGTTTCATTGCTGTACGTTTAATTTTGGATGTTGATGCGGTCTTGGTTATATATATATATATACGTTGGGATTATGGTTTGTGATATTCAGATGTGTTTTCTATCAATTTCATATCGGTAAAAATTTGTTATTTCATTAAAGTACCTTCTGTCATATATATATACAATAATTGACATTTTTGCTACAATAAAAACTAAATTCCATATAGATTTAATTCCAAAAACTTTCTAGTTCTTAAAGTATCGCTCCTAATGCGAACAATAATTACACCTACTTGTAACCATCGACAGGTGACGAGAGAAGGCGAGCTTTTACCGTTCGCCCAGACAGAGTTAAAGGTTGGCGGTGACGGCGAAGAGGACAAGATTTTCTTCATCTGGCCAACGACAATTGTCCACAAGATCAACGAGCACTCGCCTCTTTATCATCTATCCGCCAGCGATATGCTGCGCGAACGGTTCGAGATCATCGTTCTCCTCGAAGGCAAGTGTATATCTATATATGTGTATGTGTATATGTAAGTGTATATGTCCTTCGGGTATACGTAAGTGAATTAATTTTGGAAATTGCGAGATTGAGAGCGCGTGGTGTAGTGCCAGTTTTTTAAGTGTGCCGGAAGTGAGATTGATACGGAAGAATTGTGCGGGATAAAGTTGTGGCTTTGATTAGAACCAGATAGTGGCTTGAGTTCGAAATGTAGAGTAAGAGGGTTTGTTGTAGATTGACGATTAGATGATTATCTAAATAGTGATATGGCTTGTTGTTGAGAGATCTGATAAAAATTTAAGGTCTAAAAATGGAAGGTCTAGAAATTTTATATGTTGCATGGTACAATAATAACATTTTTGCGTTTCTAGAGATTCAATCGTAAAGTGTACTTTTATTGAAGCTATAAAATGATTCATAACTCGTGGATATCAGTGAGATAGTGACTAAAAAATGAAAATTAGACTCATTAATAGTCTGAATTAACGCTATTTTTTAATAGTTGTGACTCTGTATACTTCTTTATTCATTATAATAATTGTTTGTCTATAAGTTCGTTAGATATTTATTTTCAATTATTTTCCAAAAACTATTCATATAAAAAAATCTAAAAGTTGATTAAGCTTGCAAAAGATTTTTCCGTACTTTAAGTAATTGGCTATAGAACGTAGCGCAGACACGAAATATGAATTCGGTATCATTCATATACGTGAATCATAAAACGTTTAAAGAATAGAAGGAAGTGATAAGACGTATTATCTCGTATATAACCGTCCTATAAATATATATTCTCTATAAATATAAGTTATAGTCAACAGGCAATAAAGATTTTGCACTTAGATAACATGTTTTCTACCTATCATAGAATTTTATTATTAAAACACATTACATACTACAATAAAACCTCCAAAACTCCAATTATTTTAACAACAAACAATACTAAAGCATCTCATTCAATATCCGCAGGTGTGATCGAGTCAACGGGGATGACGACGCAGGCGCGTTCCTCGTACTTACCCTCGGAAATCCTCTGGGGTCACCGATTCGAGCACATAATCACGTTCCGCAAGGAAACCGGCGAGTACGAGGTCAACTACACGTTGTTCAACAACACCTACGAGGTCGATACTCCGCTGTGTTCGGCTGCCGAACTCGATCACGTTCGGGCTATGCATCGAGCGAAAGGAGGTGCGGTTACGTGAAGTTTGATATAGGAACATGAAGTTATGATAATGCTCAGATTTGTAATAACTGAGCCATTTTTTTTTGCATAGTGGAAAGGTTTTCATTGAAATATGGATAATTGTTTAGTTAATGAAAATAATCAAAGGTGGCATAAAAAAGTGTTATGGAATGATCGAAAGAAATTTTTTTATTTTTCTTACAAGATAATTATTTGATAATTGATGACCAAAGATGTAATTATAGAGTTCTGTCATTACCTCCGTAAAATGTTTTATGCTTATACGATTGTAATGAAATTAGTGAATTGAATTAGCATAAAATTTTAATACTACTCATAACTAAAGAATTATTAAAATGATGAATTATAATTTGTATACTTCATATAGGTAAATGAAAGTAGTTATGGGCTGAGTTTAGTCAGACCACAATTTTCAATACATTTACACAAACATTTTTAAAAATGAAAAATTATTCTTACAGGATATTCAACACAAAACTATGAAAAAAATACTAGAATCTTTAAAAACCAACTAAAACCTACGTACATATACAACTCCAACATGAATAAGAAAATCTCATCCCACGCTTTTATTCTTTCAGAACGAACGAGTTCGGCGACCTTTGCCCCCTACCGCGTTGACTCGAGCAGCTCGCTAAGTTCAGGCTCAGGCTCGAGTTTCGCCTCCTCAGCTGGGGGTCTTCAGATGTCGGCTCATCACCACGCCCCAACGCCGCCCACGCCGATACCCGTTATGATTACCGCCCCCGAAGACTCGCCCTCAAGGCGGGGCAGTGGTAGCGTGCAACCTGAGCCTCGACGCAAGTTCGCTACGTTTTATACACTGGATGAGGTGGGGCATGGGTTTCATTGGTGTAGTAGTGTATTGGGGTTGGATGATGTGTAATTTTTGGTTATAAAATTCATTGCGATGTGTCTTGTAAAAGGTTCTGGAAAGATTAGAAATTTCACGATGAATTTGGAATCGAAATTACGTTTTTCTATGTATTTGGTTATTTGCTAGTTTATATAAGAATAGAAAGAAAAATGAAAGGAGTAATCTGAAAATAAGGAAATGAAAGTCAATCAAGACGTATATCTAAGAGATGCTGTATTTTTCGGGTTTTTTCCGTAATACTTTGGCCTTCATTGTAGATTTTTATTCGAATGGGAATATTAAAAAAAAGCAATCATGAAAGATTGAAAAGAATCAAACGATGTATAATTTTGATATGAAAATTTGTTTTGACCAAGAATTTATAATTGTTTGTTTACTTATTTTTGTTTTTTTTTTATTTTAAAAAGCAGATAAAGAAACACAAAAAATGAAATATGTAGAAAAACGCAGAAATACACTGAAATATACAGAGATATATATATAGAAAAAAAACAATAAAAAGAGATAAACGCATACAATTTTTGTACCATGCAAAAATAATAATAAGTGGAATTGAGTATTGGATTTGCATAATGTGTAGTAAGAAATTTTTATAGTTTTCGTTTACGAATGCTCTAAAAAATATGTCTCAAGTATCGTTTGAACTTTATTATACAGTAATTAAATATTTTTCTGCTTGTTAAAAAGTCTTTTACAACATTGTTAGTCTAATAAGCTCTAATTTATGACCATTTATCCTAATTTGCAGTTTTTCGAACAAAATTTTATTTCTTTGTGAGAACTCGCAGTAACTATTCATCTATTTCTATTATATAATTCTTTTGAGCCAAAATGTCTTATATATTATTTAAATAAGTAATATAACTCAACGGAAGCTTTAAATTCAACGTGAATTATACGACAATGAATTCTTATATTGATCATTTCTGCATCAATTATTTATTAACATATATAAAAACCAACTACTCATACCATCAACTTCGAAGTTTAACAGAAGAAACGCCATTCTTTTTTGGAAACCATTACAATTCACAACTAAACTGACTAAATTACACATTTTTAAAAAAATAAAAAAAATAATTAAAATAAAATCCTTAACTAACTCTTACACAACTATTCACAGACCATCGAACCAAATCCAGCGCTACCAATCCTTCAAGGACCATCTCTTGTCGAGCCAGACGACTTGACCGACGTGCAGGAGGAGCCAGGCCCCGACGACGAGGATGACGAGAATGACGCCGACACGCCAGAGGACAACGGCATCAACGCTCATCCAGACGTCGAAGCGTCGACAGCTCTCCTAAACCGTGTCACCCATCCAGCCAACGACGAGGAATACGATCGTGTTCTCGAGGGTATAAACGCGAGTCTACGTCAAAACCGTCGACCTAGCCTTACTGGTAGTAAAGCTCGTCGAGTGCCTTCGCGTGAAGGCTCGCATGGTAACGTCCAGGACGCAGCGTCAGGTCTACCTAGGAACTTTTCAAAGTCGAGTATCCCTGCGAGTAACAACGGCATAAAGAAGTCGCCGTCGCAAACTACGCTCGAAATGAGGTGATTTACCGCGGGGATACACCTGATTGTGATTCGTTGTCATTGTTTAATTGCTATTGTTATTGTGTATGTGGACGAAGATGGAAAAAGGTGGTGTGCATATAGGTGAACTGAACATAGATTTTTGTACATAACGCGGCAGATATGTATGCCGGTGATTAATGTTACTGTGTAAATATATATACGTATATAATATATACATGTGGAAATAATGTACATAAAGTGAGAGATATATGGGTTTTAATTTAATTTTTCATATAGATGAAATCTTTTGCTTTTGTTTTTGTCGGTGAATTTCGGTATATATATGGAAGTGATAACGTGTCGTGCAAAATTCTATGCGAAGTATCGCCAGTAGTGATGACGAGAAAGATAATTCATGATGTCAGGATTAATATACTAAGGGAATATATGCTAAACTTTTTGTATACAGCTCCTACACTTGTTGATTGTTGGATTTTTTGCTTTGATTTTCGTAAATTGTTATAGCGACCGTGTTTTTAGTTTTATGAAATATTTGTGTTTTCGTTTTCTAAATTATTTTTAATGCAAAAAAATTCGTTTCCGTAGTATTTTACTCAGACGTTATCTACTATTACAAAGAGGTCTATGGTTTCATTGAATTATGATTTTTGAGAAAATATATCTTTAATACATGCTAGATTCAGTGAAGAACTATATTGTGTAAAAAAACATTCTTTTCTTGAATTTCAAAATTGAATGAGGACACTGTGTCCCAGCAATCGTCGGTAACGTTGGGATCTTATATTACCTTTATCACTGATTTTGTAAGCGACACTAAAGTTTTCATTATCTTTTGTAGAAACTTTTATTTTAATATTACTATAACATTTTGAGTGATCATCCTTATTTATACAACAAATAAGTTTAAACAATCCAAAATCTAAAATAATTATTATTTTGAAACTTATTTATTCGACAAATATTGTTCAACCAAAAGCAGAAAATAGTTTATCAAAAGTTTCCTTTTTCCCTCCGAATCAGCTATTTATTTCAATTACATTAAAAATACGACGACTACTTATAACCAACCGACATAATCTAGTATTCTACAATCCCCCTTCAAATACCAAATACATCCAAACTTCTTCAATCCATCTTCTGCACGCAGACAGATGCGGCAGGTAGCGTCAACAAGTGCACTACTGGTAGCTCGACGCGCAAGCATCGGTGAGGCCCGGGCGAAGATGAACCACCACAAGCATCATCACGAGCAGCAACCGCATCATCACCATAATGACCATCATCATCACCATCATCAGCATCAACAACAACAGCATCACCATCATCATCACGATCCAACGAAGAAGACGACGAGCTTCCAGTTGGACGGGGCAAATGGCAATCGTCATGGAGAGGAAGTTTAGGTGAGTGTATATGCTACTGGTATTTTATATGTACTTTATTGTGGTGACCGGTGTATATAGGTGGTAACGAGGGTACACCTGCTGTGTGTAATGGGATGTGGTATGAGGTCGAGTGTGCTTTAGTGATGATTGCTGAGGAATTGGTGGTGGAATGTATGGTAATAAAAAGTGGAAAAATACGGTAATTTTTGTAGAGTTCAGTTTGAATATAGTTATACCTAGGACTGTGGAAGAAATTGAGATAGGAAATTATCAATGGTCCCTCTGATTTACCAACCAGAACTGGTTTCTAAGAAAGATTTGATCAGATTCAGTAACTTTTTGGACTATAATATAAGCGAGAACTAATTTATATTTAATATTTGAATTGCTGACTGTTTTACCTTGTCTGATTCACTATTAACTATATCCAATTTTCAGAATAAAACTGATTAACTGGCAAGTATTCATCTCGAAATTATTTATCTGAGAAACCGGATTATTTTTAATAACACAACCACAGTCAGTACTTATTTATGTATTCCTAACTCAAAATGTTATATTTACTTGCACGTGTAAGATAAATATCATGTATAAATTCAATGCATTATAGTGCATCATAGAAAAGTTTTTAATATACCATTTTAGCGATATATTGATGAAGCATAGAGAACACGTACTTCTACCCAATTCTACTAAATAAACCAAATTCTTCCACAAAGTATAAAATTACACTTTCTTCAGTCCATTTACGTCGACATCAACAAAGGTACTTAAAGAAATAAATTATTTCTCCAAAGCACCTCGTTAGTACTTTTAAAAATCCACACTACTCTGCTAACTAACAATCAATTATCACACAACCATACATACATACGCATGCACTTCGCGTATACGAGAAAGATCCTTCCGAGCAGCTGAGCATGAAGGAGAGGGGGGGGAGACCGTCGAGATTAAACAATTGACGGGCGTGATAACGAGGGCACTTCCCGCCACTAAACTCGCTCTGATGTCGCTCACTCGCGAGTCGAGCTACGTAATGCACGTCGGCCTCGGTCTGCATATATAGATGCAGATGCACGTGTATACGTCGTGGTTGGGTTTTGACTGAGCTTTTCGTTTTAAAGATTTCTTAGGTGAATTATAAGGTTATTGCGTATGCGTGGTATTGGTTGATGAGTATTTCCTTTTAATAGATATAACTTTTTTTTTAATAAATAGTTGTTATTATTCGTAATAACCATTGTATGTATATGTAAATCGCACAAAGTCTGCGAAAAACTTCGAAAAATGGACCCCAAAATTTTTTTTTTTACTACACCTTCCAAATTTGGTTTTTCTTGTTGGTTATGGTCTCTAGAAGAGATATCCGTGCGGTTGAACAAAGTCCATCGAAGGGTATCATTTTTCTGGGACCAATAATCAATTGTTTAAAAATTATTAAAAATAGTTCTAGTTTAGTTCTAAGTTATTCTACCAAAAACAACTTAATATCAAATTTAGAAAAAAAAAAAAAAAATAACCGAGAGTTTTCCAAATCTTTTTTCAGAATTCGAAAATGTTGATTCCGCCAAAAGTTATGTGAGTTTGAAGTTGAGATTAAAATACACAAAAATTCATAAAAACGGTGTTAAAAGGCTAACAATTGTCCCAACCATTGACCACGTGTATTTTAAGCACAAATAGTCGAAAAAAAATTTTGGGGTCTATTTTTCCGAGTTTTTCGCAGACTTTGTGAGATTTGCACATATATATAGGTATTTGAATAATAGTTTGTACAAATTATATAGTTTTATTTATAGCAGGTTCGTTAAAGGAACATAAATTTTTTTAGCTGTTCAATATCAGTTTTACCTCACAGCGCGCATTGCTTTCGAAAAAACGATAAAATTAATTTTGAAACAATTTATTGTTAAAAGAACTTAAAGATAATTTAAGTGAGAAACGTAGACATTTGCTGTCCTAGTTTTTAAGACGGTTTTCTTGGTATCCTAGTTGAGTAAATTTATTAATGTATAGTGTTTTAAAGCTAAATGTGTCATAAAGTCTGTGACGTATTGTCGTGAAAACCATATTTCCTTACAAGTTTTAATAGAATTTTTTGTACAGATTGCTTTCATAATTCAGTATTTAATTTATACAGAAAAAAAAGAAAAAAAATTGTTTTTGACTTAAACTTCTAATAACTTCCTATCTTTTGCAAAACATTTACTTGAAAAATTCTAATAGTCAATAGTAACGCATAAAAAATTCCATTACATATTAAGTACAAATCTTACAATAAAAAAGAACCAGAAAAAAGTATAACGCATCCAATAACCCCACTCAATACTAAAATATTAAAATCTATCACAGCGGTAGATAAAAGAAAGTTCATATTGTTTCCACCTATACAAAAAATAAATTACCTCCTCATATCGAGACCACGTTAACAAGCAAAAATTAAACACTACTACTAATACCACCGCTATCACAGAAACTCCGTACACTACTATTACATTACAAAACCACATGCAATAAAATTCCCCCCGCAACTACAACCGACTCCAAATACACTCTACAATTCAATTCCAACCGAACCTCGCATCGGAAAACGCACTTCCGTGCAAACCGCATACAACCATCCATCCTCGTTCCCCTTCCCTCTCTCTCTCTCTTTCTTCTCTATATACACGCGATCATCAATCCTGCAAAAGAGCAAACCGCGCATATATACACGCGGCTCGCGCAACAATTGAAAAATTACCCGCTCGGAAAGCATACATACCTATACGTATATAGATATACATAATATACAGACACACACGCGACGTGTCCTTGACTACACTGGCTCCATGTCGCGCGGAAACTCGCGCAATTGGAGCGCGAGATATACTTATAGGGTGCGTTATTCGCGATCGTCTTACGGGTTACTATACTTGCGGGTGCTTGAAGAAGACGCGCCGCGGTTGGCCTTGTCGCTCGGATCGCGTGCGCAGCTGCGAGACTGCGCTTTTCCCTGCGTATACGTATGTGTATATGTGTGGGTATGTGGTGGATAGATATATTATCATGAGCGAGTGCGAATTGAATGATGATTTGGATGAGGTTTGTGCGGAATTGAGTGTGTATTGCGAGTGAACTTTATGCTGGATGGTATGAGGCATGGTATATGGGTCGATCTTTGTGAGGTGTGATTGTTTTGTTATGTGGTTGTAATGTGTTTTTTTAGAGGTGGGGGAGCTAGTAGTAGTTGTTTTAATTTTATAACGTGCAGAAGAGTGTGAGAAAAGAGTAAGAGACTTGGTTTGTTTGTAGTATATACACTTTAGTTGATTCCAAAATTAGCAGTGTAAGTGCGGTAGTGGAATTGTATAAATAACTTAATTTTTATGCAGATATATTTGTAATACGGATTATCTATATAAGTAAGGTGAAAAACTGGAATAAATTATCATTCATTGCAAAGCTATTACGGTACTTTATATAAATACACTGGTATAATAATTAATCGTGCGCGTTCAGCGAATAACGTTCATTATAAATCATTTAACAATAAAACAACAATATAAAAGAATAATTCGGTATATACAAGAAACTTTAAAATTTCCCTTGAAAATGTCACGATTATTTAAAAACAATGCAAGTCATCACACCTCAACTTAATAAATTTCAACTTTTCCGTTTGGGTATATTAATTTTATTCTTTACCAATTATAATACCACGAACATTTACTTACTTCGCGTCGTGATTCACAACGAAACTGTAGCGCATATATCGCACGAGTTAAAAACTTTCGCGACAAAGGTGAGACAAACGTGGGCGTGCCGAGCGAACGGTAAAAGTCCCGAAAGATCGAACGGGTATATATAATGTATAAAGTATGAGATGGAAGGACAAAACGATGTGATGGTCGAAAAACAGGTATTTCCTGGGTTTCGAAATAAGGTGCGATGACGATGACGACGAGGTCGTCAGAGTTTGGTTAACCGATAACAGACGTAGAGATATGCGATGCGGGCTCACGAATGGGTTGTATGGTAATTCGCGGTCGAGAATATATATATACGGTTCTAAGGAAAAGTTTTGTCGTATGGAAATATATAATGTGGGTTGCTATATACAAGTTCGACGAAATTGTCGTTCGTCGAAACTCTTTTTTCTACAGTTACGTATATGTGTGACTAATGTGAATTCACAGCTCTAACGTTATCGTACACTTTTACATCGCAATTTGCAACCACCAATATACACTATACCAACCCCACATATATATTATACACGAACTCGTGTCAATCACCGACCGCACGTGTATATTTTTACCACAAAGTAAGCCATCAGACAACCTCTCTCCATAATTCATACAAAAACTTTCTTTCTCACACACATATATATACACACGCGCACGTTATAAAAACACACAGACACAAGCATCGTACACTCGCCTTTCCCCCCCGCGGCGCGAAACTGTCGCGCGAACCGGTCAGAAATCAGGATTCCCTCGTTGTTGCAGCCTCGTTTCTTTTTTGCGAGCACGAACACACGCGTGTATATAATAATCGCCGCTGGCGGTGACAATGTGGACGGTTTCAGTCAAGGGCCGAGCAATTGCTATACTGATGTGTGAGGTAGACAGATGGATATTTGCAATGCAGATGTGTGTAAAGTGAGATGGAATAAATTTTTATGCTGTAAAAGTAAGGTGCGAAGGGATGGTAGGAATGTGGAGTGAAAGTAGAACTTTTTACCCTAAAGGATATTCCTATAAGGATGATTATCTGTTCTAATAAATTTTAATGATTCTCTGTAACCCTCGGAACCGATAAACATAACTCCAAATACTTGTGCCTCACGAACCACTCAAACCAATACGTTTTCCGTAACACCTCATCGCACATCCCAACCACGCCACGTACTAACGAAAAAAAGCAGAAACACTATACTATACTGCATCTATACACAATAACATCCTATATACACATTCTGACATCATCGGCGCGCGCATCCTCTCCGGCATTTCGTCATTATACATTTCTCAAAGCCGTCAAAAAAAAAAGAAAAAGAAAGAACGAAACACATCCACTGACACCAAGGACCCGAGGGGCGGCCTTCCGAAGGTCAAGGCGTTGCCGGCTCTCTTTCTTTTACCCGCGTGTAAAAAAAAAGGTTAAGGTCGTAAGAGTAAGAGAGAGAGAGCCGCCGCCACGTTGGCTTCAATTGCGACAATTGACCGCGCTTGCTATTGCTGTCTCTTCTCCTCGCGTGTACACTTACGCGCGTCTTTGCGGGAGAGCTATAATTGTTCTCGTACGAGCTATAGCTTTTGATAGGATTAAGCTTGTACGTATATGTGTATGTGTATGTGTATAAACGTTGATTAGCGATATAAGTGTATTACGAGGAGAAAGAAGCACACGTGGACGTGAATATTTTTGTATATAATTGATGCGGGTCATTTCGTTTGTAATTGCGTTGAGCCGTGAAACGAGGTTTGAATGGAATTTCAAGCAAGCCGCGGGTGTTATATATGATGTTATATACGTTGATTAATGAGGGTTTTGGACCGATAATGTTATATATTTAGTGATCATACCGCGCGCTAAAATGTATAGAATTTTCGAAATTGTTACATACCAACGTACACGTCTCTGACCCTAATAACATATAACTCATCCGTTGCGATTGACATTGATCTAATTAAACCGCACGCGTAATAAAGCACTGTATACTTATTATACACACACACACCGCGTAAGTATATACAATAATAATCCATGATGCTTCTTTCAATACTCACGCGTCATTATATCCTTAGCCCCAGGACTTTGACACTCCAAAGTCGCACATATACATATACACCCACATACACATATCTCCCACTCCATAGATAGATATATATATACATATATACACATACTCTTACGTGTATACCGCGGTTCGAGTTTAGGCGGGGACGAGAGAGTGGGAGAAAGAGAGGAGACTATACATCGCGCGTCGCTGCGAAGGTGACACACACGCGCATATACTCCATTCGGTAGGATTTATATCGCGCGGGCGCCGGTGTTACAGAGGAGAGAGAAAAAGCAGTTGGGTTGTAACGTACTTACACGTATATTGTATATATATCGTATGTGAGTTTGTGAGTGATATATATTGATCTATATTGCATCGCATACACGTCCGCGTGTGGGTGGTAATGTAAGAAGACAAGATATGGAGGTGCGCGTGTTACTCAGCTGGATCTACGATCGTTAGGGTATAATAACGAAGCGAGTGCGTGAAAACAAGAATTATTTCTGTTGGATACAGTGGAGAGTTGATATACATATATACACGGTGGACGAATGTTGGATTGGTAGCGGTTTTGGAAACACAGGTATATATATAGAGAGAGAGAGAGAAAGAAAGAGAGATTTATATATACGTGGCTGGTTTTTTGTGTGCGTTTTTGTTAAGCGACATTTGGTAATTCAATTTTGACAAACAATGCGTGAACCGTTATTATTACAACACGTGACAAATATATATACGAACGTCAACTGTATATAAAACTGTGTAAATAAAAAGAGGACACGTGATTATACACCAGGGCAGGTATAATACAGTGCTGCGGTTTTTGAACAATTACACACGACGCACAGTGGAAACATACATCGAAATCATCGCGCGACACGCGACGCATATACTTACTATAAATACACATTTCTGCGAGTGTCTTGTTAACCCCGCGAAATGTCATTTTCGAAAAAAAACCCAATGCGCGTGTGCGTATATATACGCAGGAAGTAATGGATTAACCGCGCGATCGAGATTACACACAATTGTAAAAACACGACGCGTACTTGGCCTCGATATGTAACGCGTGAAACTCAATATATATACGAGTGTATGTGTACGGGAGATCCGGAAACGTTGAGTGTTGTAATAACCCTTGGGTTTATGTATGTTCTTGGTAGAGGGTTTAAAGGTGTAAGTGTGGAGAGGATCGAGTGAGTTATGTAAATTCGTAAGCAGACGAGAGGAATACGAATATACGGAGGAAAGTGGAGATATAATAAAGCTGGTTAGCAATGTCGCGTAATAAGCATATTATATAGTATTAATTGTTAATAGTACCGTGAACGTTGAAACCACAATTGCACATTGCACCGACCGATGCACTTTTAAACTTATACACACACACACACATACGTTGCTGAAGATAACGCGGAGGAACGTGATTTAGTGCGCACGGGTATACGAATACGTAAATATAGGAAGGTGACGAAGATTCCTGCGAATCATCTTGTGTGGAGAGAGAGAGGCGTTGTCATCGCTCAATTAGCTATAGTACACTCGCGCGTTATTAACCGCAAAGACTTCGTTGAGACTCTTTCTTTTTTTCTTACTGGCGCTCCGAAAAAAAAATGTAAACAGAGCGCACTTGTTAAGTCGTTTTTTTCGATTTTCGTGGAATGAATCGTGGCTGTCGTGAGGTGCGATGAGAAGAGAATTTTTTTCGATAAATTGAAAAGCGGATCGGGAAATTCTTCTTTTTTTGTTTACAATGAAATTGCAAACAAGGTTTGGTTGCAGTCATCAGCAGGAAGCGCACGTTTTCGTTAACGAAAAGAGATAATATTAGGTAATTTAACTACGTATTATGTACTTAGTTCAAACACTTAATAGTAATAGCTGTTTTTTTTTGTTAAATTAAATGCATAATTATAAATAAAATTTTTATCTCGATAATTGAATTCCACGTTTTAGAGACCAATCTTGTTGACTAAACGATGAAATTTAGTTATTAAACAATTACAATTACGTTATCTTATCTAAAGTTATGTATTGAATTCCCCTCAGATAAAACTTATCAAAGCAATAACCCGAACCAGACAAACATTTCGTTCACTCCACCTCGAATACCTAAACCATCTTCGTACCATATTACATCACTTCCAAAACTCCCCACTTAACACCCGCCTCTTCCCACCAATCCACCACAAATCCACTCAAATCATTCCCGTCGCCGTAACTGAGGGACGGACGGATAGACTCGAATTACATTAGACACCTATATACATATATACTGGATATTACGTCTAGTACATATCAGGTGTGCGGTTAGCAGCAGCAGCAGCAACAGATCGACTCCCCCGCCGGCGGCGACGGCCTCGACGGCTGCAGTAATCTCCGGCACGCGACGACGATCCTCTCCTATATATCCTCCGCTGCTGTGTCTGCGTTCATATAGGAAAACCGTTTGGTTAGTCGCGCGCGGTACGCCAGACTGTCGCGGGGTATACGCGTGCTAGTGCGGTTTGGTTAAGTTGGTATGTAGAGAGATAAGTGTGGTAGAGGGTGTGATAAGTGATAGAGTATGAGTGGTTGTAATGGTATTATACCGTTGACTTTGTGCGTGGTAAAGGTGTATGTTGAGTTTAGATTTCTATATGAATGCTATGTAAGAGTTGACGTTGCTGATAAGAACTTTGATCTCGAACTATTATGAATGTTAAATTCAGTTAATAACTTTTTAATCATAATCTGATTTTCGTGTAATCTCATTTTAAATATTTTAAATGTAGATGATATAATAAATTAAGATAAATATACGGTGCTGTGTGCCACGTCTGTCTATTCAGGTCTGTTACTACTTAATAAATTGTTTCCACACGACAGTGAAGGAGGAAAAGAACAAGAATTACACATTGTCTATATATAAAGTTATAACACATATTTCGCATTGTCACTATAGCCTGAATTCGCATGTAATATAAATGCATTCTTATTTCGCACATTACAATCTAAATCAGAGAGAACAAAATATACGTTCACGTTTTATTTTTAACTCGTTGTCGACTGTAAAATTTCCAGTAATAACAATCTGATTGATGCAATGTCACTTCTCCTTCCAGGGCTGCTGTCCCCTTGGCATAATGTGTATATATATACACACGATGAAAAAAAACTGTCGTTAAATCCACACAATAACACTAAAATTTAAAATCGCCCATTACACTTGAGACTCCCACTATATATACGCCTTCTAATTTACATATACACATATACTTTCGACCACTTTTCAACAACAAAACATTCTTTTTATTATAAATACTAAGAAAAACCTCAACACGTACTTAACCGTCGCTATACCTCTTAACTTTAGGACCGCCGAACACCGCGACAGGCAATCACCAACCTCCGCACCAACCCCACCACTACTACAACTATACCACCACTGTTACAACGTACAATACCGTCGCTGGTGACTTCAACGCTCGCAGCCAGCATGCAGCCGACCGGTATTCTACTCCACCTTCGTCCTCTTCACTCTAGGATATCTTGAATCCTTGTAAGAAGAAAAGATTACAAACATGTCTGAGGATCAGAATCAATCGGCTACAGCTGCTTCGCAGCAGAAACTGTTCCGACTGCCAGGTACGATTGAAGAGGAAGATTGTTGCGAGCAATTGAATCAACGTGCTGAGTCGCCTTTGCTTGCACCGAGGAGTGTTGGTGGTAACAACAATATCACGATAGTGCCGAGTGTACCGAGGAACGTTACATTGCTCAGAGTTAGCACGCAGAGCAGCAGTATCACCGGGATTGGCCGACAGGATTCTACGAGGTGAGATATAGGGATGGGGTGTAATGATATAGTGATTAATGTATTATACATTATTTAGAAGTTTCCAGTAATGTTTGGACGTTCGTACGAAATTTTAATGAAAATTTTTCGTTTTGGTGGGCCAAAGAACACACAGCGCATTAATGAAGTGCTTTAAACAAAATATGCAGAAATAAATTATTCAATTGATATATACGTTTGACGATTATATATTGATAGGCAATCATGGTCTAATAATCGGATAACGAAGATTCAAATTGAGATAATACATTTGACTCTAAAAAGTAGCCACACATTTCGTTTTTTTTTAGTATGTATAATTTGGTATTGCAAATTTTATAGAGACTGAAAATTAGGCGAAAACTTTTTCAGAAATATTGTAGAATATCTTAAACGACGCAATTGACGATGCTTAAGCAGATTTTTTTTCTAAGCACATTGTTTTTAGGATGTTGAGTATTTAACAATTTGCATGCATTTGAGTGTACAGAGCGACTGCAAAATCATTCCAAATGTTCTGAAACTGCATGAGGAATGTCAAGGGCAAGATAAATTGATTGCTTCCTTTTTTGACGCAACTATGCGTAGAGAAAATTTTTAATGTATCTACTGTGCTAAAGGTTAAACTTGCTAAAATACTTCTAACACAGATTTTATCTTTTAAAATATAATAAATTATTTTATATATTTATTTCAAACCAAAGGATAGAATTATTTAAGTTATACATACAATTCAGAAATTAGATTTTTAAGGGTTCATACCACTTTATTGCATTTCAAAAAATGGATGTTTTTTTTTGACGGATTTCGAAAGCAACATATATAAAAAATGCTGTGTAAAAATTTCAAAACGATCTGATCACTGCAAGTGTGTGTTTCGTCGATTTTATTTTGGCGCACTCTATACAGCGTGCGGGTGGCGGCTTTAAACTTTAAATGCGTTTTTTTCAAAACCACTTTTTTTGGTTGGTGTGCACGATTTCTCAAAAAGTATTTAATCATTTCCAAATTTTTATCACATCTTTGTCACATGTATGGCTATCGCCGGAACTAGGATTACGTTAAAATTTCAATTTTAACTATATTTTTAAACCGAAAAAAGAAGCAAAAAACACGATTTTTCGAATAACTTTTTTTTTGAACAGCCAGCATTTTGTTATTTTTGCATGAAACTTAATTATCCTAGTTCCAGCGTTAGCCAGAGTCCTACTGAATCTAAATTTTTTAAATTTTGTATTTCCGATAATTTCTCGTTTCAAAATCATGCACGCCATCAACATCCGTTTTCTGGAGACGCTCAACGGTTGTCACAGTTGTACATAAATAAACAATGTAAAATTGAAAAAAACAATTGTTTCACATACTTTAAGAGTGCCTTTATTAAATCCAAAAGATTCATATCGATATCCATTATAGAAACTATAAAAAAAATTCATAAATATAGCTTAAATTTTAAGCGTGTAAAGTGATATAAACCCTTAATTTTGGTTTAGTATTTCCTTGTATTATTTTGCATTTACACTGCCATATATAAAAAAAACTTCATAACAAAACTTTTGATAAGGTAGGGGTCATAACGATAAAATTAGAATTAGTAATAAACATAAAAATGTGCAATTAAAGAAAGAGATTAAAAAAAATATATTAAATTTATTCTTTTGTGTATACTTCTATAGAAATGTCAAGTATGTATACTTCTCAGTAATACTTTGTCCGATAAAGAAAACAGAAAATTTTCCAACAAGTGGTAGAATAACAAAAGAAACCTTACCTCAAAAGTAATTCACAAAATCAACATATAAATACAGCAAAGCTTCATACTTAACCTAAATGGAAAACATAATATTTGCTATATAGACTCATTTTATATTTAAACAAGGCATAATCATATAAAACACAAATAAACAATAACACCGCGCTACGTACACTAGAAGAACCAAGCTTCCATCGAAATCTAGAACCAATAGATTAATTTCCAACCAAGATCTATTACAAAGGCATCAAACGAACAAGAAAAACGAGACAGGGTTATTGATCTACTCAAGCGCGCCTCTGTTTTTTTCTGCATCATGCAAATAACTCGGGATTTCCATTTATGAAAAATCGTCATCGACGCTATATACGCAACATATAGTATCAATACACGTAAGAACACAAGCGATTATATATCCTATATATTCTATTACACACCCGATTCTACGTCGTTGCCCATATATATATACATTTAACCGCGTGTCTATACGTATATAAGAAGAATTCAATTTCCACTTCATTATCATCTTATTTTTGCCCCCATTAATTTTAGGTTTAAAAAAAATTACTTTAAATATATGCAAATACGTATTCGCGTGCGTCGCGGAAAATATTTAGTGGATCGCGACGTAAAGTTTTCTATATATATATATATATACACGATCTATCCGATTCGTGGTCGTAGGTTGGAGTTGAAATTTCGACGATTAAGCTATTAACAGGCGCAGTGTGCCAATTACGACTGTCGTTGTATAATTATGTCGACAATTACAAACGGATTCGACGCCGTATATATATATGGAAATAAATTTTGTTCTTTATACTCGTTTGTACCATTTGTATATATATAAAAAACGAGCGTATTTTAAGTATAGGAAGCTTCTCATATGTTCTATCTTACAACTGTCATCCTGTCAATCATCTCGTGAATTCCTTCTAAGAATCCGACGGTAACTTCTCGGTAAGTTTCCACTCGTACCTACATTGTCTTATATACGTATAATTACAGTAAATCAAGCACGCACGTCGCGCGCAAATAACTCACGCGATTATAAATCAATTAGACACCTTCAAAAATAACAACAATCCATTACCGCGGCTATTTATCCTTCCAAGACAAAATAACACGCACTATTAATTATTCACTGCTCTCTCGCGCTGCTCCTTTACCATCCGCACTCGATAATCGATCCGATCAATCCGATCGATCGTCCGATCGCGGAAACGGGAAGCGTCTCGGAAGGATGCACGCGTGTAAATATACGTATATATATACATGCGCATGGTTAAGGTCTCGCCTCGGTGCGATAACGAGCGAGTTAGCGATCGCTAATTCGAACGCGAGGCCCCTGAATAAACTCGTTGCATCGCGCATGCGTAATGAGCGCTAGGGTATAATGTAAACACGTTCTTCTGTATGTTATATGTATGTGTGCATATATATGCGAGAAACAATGGTTTTTTTTCAATGTTTCGATATAAAACGTGCAAGAGTCCGATACGGTGTTCCGGAAGTATCGGTTGGTTCTGCGTGATTAACAGCGATTAATAATTGTAAATAAGAAATTTATTATCCTGACATCGTTAATCAATAATGTTGCACCGCGCGCGGCATGTAGAATGATATTTATGGTGTGTGAAAACATGAATTAAGATAAACGTTCCACATGTGTGAATGTGTATATATATATGTATGTATATTCGCGGAGCTATAAACAGACTCGATTTCACGCCACATATATCCTTCCACGCGAATTAGAACCTGTTGCTCTATATACGTACAAACGCAAACAAAAATCATCCTATTTTCGGCCATACCATTCTCTCTCACACCTCGCCGTTAATATTTCGCAAGAACAGAAAAACGCGAACGGTCAATATCCGCACTCGCGTATATATATATATATACAACATCGGTTTCGAAAAACACGTTCAATTAACATACGGCGCGTTTTATTTGGATCGATGTGAACCCGACAGTGTTTAACTTTCGATGTATTTACGCGTGAGGGAAGGAGAGAGTTTGCACAATCGTTATATACACGCATGAGGACGCGGCCTTGGCGCCAGTTTCGCGATCAACGGGTATGTGTATATATATCATATATATATACATTTGAGATTAAAAAAAAAAAGGAACAAGACGGGCTTTGGGATAAAGGCGAATTCATTGCCGATAATGATAATGATGATGATGTTATCGTTGAGTGGCGAAGGCGATATGTTTGCCTAATAATAAGCGAGTATTTGTTTTCAGCGAGATTTCAGTAAACTTGACACGCATGTATATATATATGTGCACTGATCGAATGTCTTATCTGTAACGTGCCGGCTTTGATAACAGACAATCGAAGACGCCGAGGTATTGCGTAAAGTTAAATATTTAATAGAGAAAGAGAGTCGATTGAAAAAAATGGTATTGGGAAGAAACGCGTGCGATGTTGGGGATGATCGAAATACTATTCACGCTTGGTATACACTATGTTGCTTTAATACACGAGACCAGAAGTTTATTTAAATTTTAAGTAAATTTAAAAATTATACCACCGCGCGATTATTCGATTTTGAATAAAACCGTGATATATAAACATCGCTTAATACCAAATCACACTAATATATATATATACACACGGTTTTTGTTCAAACCCAAACTAACCGCGTACCGGGCATTCGCTGCACTTTTCATATACACATCATAGTCATCCCTAATCCACGTATCTATACATATACATACCCAAACGCATACACACAGAGATACCGTCATCTCTCGTTCTCTCCTACGCTTATCACTTATATACTCCCTCCTCCATCGTCTCTCCTCTTCGTCTCGTCAGCATTAATGATCGGCTGCTCGCATCATCGTTCCTCGCTGGCTCACTCGCGCATCATCATCGGCTGACAGTCCGGCACTGTCAACGCGGCCACACGCACTATAATATAAACTTTCAATTGGTCTTCTTCTTCTTCTTCTACTTTTTGTTATTATTCATTTGATATACATTGTATCAAAGCTGTATACGGTGAATCGTATACGTGTACACGTGAATTGTATATATAAAAAAAAAAAACAATAGTGTATATATGAGGATGCAGCTGATCGTAGTGAGGACGAGGGTCAGGCGTCGGAAACGCAGGGACAGCTGGTTCGTTGTTTACCAAGGTAGAGGGAATGAATATAAGAGAAAATCACCGTGTGATACGTGTTGTTGTTGTTGTTGTTATAATATTATGTATATATCCAGTGCACCGGTGGATATATATGTATAGTTAAAGTATTATAGTTGTATCACACGCGCGCGTGCTTTATATATTCATATATATACTAGCTGAGAGCTGGATCGAGCTGACGCTAATCGAGGGCTTCCGTTTGGCAAATGCTTAGCTTCCGCTTGTACCGCTGTGTGCTCTCGATCTCGGGGTTGCCGGTATATATGTCTGTGTATGTGTGTATAATCGATTATTACAATTCGCGAATAATTGGGAAGAGTGAAAGTGTATATGTGTAGTGGTTCTTTTCGTAAAGATGAATATTTAAAAACATCAAAGTATATATCTAAACAGTTATAGCCATACCATAATAGCACGACCGATAACCAGGCTATAAACGATGTATTTTTTTCTTTCTTTAATTTTCACGTAGGTTGTAAAGAACCGCGTATACATACACGATAAAAATATTTCCACTTCTGGTTATCGCGTGTCTCGTCGGTTTAAATCTGAGCAAAACATTCGCTTTTACGTACGAAAACCGACGTTACAATGCTATACTGTAATCCAACCCCTTAAAAAAAAAGAAAACACTCACCTGTCCATCGCGCGTGCACCTGTATTATACATCTAAACTTCTCTCTCTCTCTCTCTCTCTTTCTCTCCCTCTCGTCTTCCTCCTCCACCTCTAGAGATAAGCGCCTCGTCGTCGTCGTAGTCGCTGATAACGTCGTCCTCTCCTACTCTCCGTCCATCTCCTCAGTGTCGCGCAGCGCCTCGCCTCGTGACAACATATATATATATATCCACACACACACATATATATATGTATACACACGCGCGCGCGTTATACGAATTAACACAAGCCAGGCGACTATTGTATATACACATACACGTGTATATACGTCACTGAAAACTCGCGAAGAGTAAGCGCAAACCGCAGCGATCTTGAGGCGATAACAAGCAGCCGATCGCTGCCGCCGATAAGAGAGCATGGCACGAGGACCATTCTATTGAGTCCGAGTTGAACTGCCGTTGGATTACATTAAGAACGAAGAAGGAGGAGAAGGAATATGGTGATGGGAAGTAGTAACAACGAAGTAGCCAAGAGGCAAGAATCTAGTGGTGGACAATCAACGTCGTCGCCAGACGATTGCGATCAACAAAAACTACTGCCCGCCGGTTGGATTGCTAGGCCACCCATCGTTTTACAAAGAGGACAGAATAATCTTTCGTTCAAGAGCAGGTACTGCGAGCGTTGTTGTTGTTGTTGTTGTCGTGTAGTTTTTTTTCGGTAGAGAGGTTTTAAAGAGAACAGCAACAAGGTGCTAACCGCGACACACACACCGCGTATAACATGCGCGTGATAGTGTTATAATTTTATTGGTTTATTTTTTATAACTCGTAGGCACGATGTGTGAACTCGGAGCGCTGTGTGTTATCGGGGTATTGTATATGAGAAGGTGGAAAAAATTTAAATTAAAAAAAAGGTAATGGGCTGTTTCGATATATATTTTTTACTTTTTAAAGTGCGGTTGGGAGGTTTGCGGGAATTATTGTTATTACTATTCAGAATGTAATTAGGACGATATTTATATCAGAACCACCTTAGACCGAATTTCCGATGCTGTTTTGTAACAATATTATAAATTTGGGTACGTTGAGGTTGAATTGGGACGTGTGTGTATATGTATACTTGGATTATAGGAGTAAATCGTTTTTGAGCGACGTTTGTAGTGATTTTGCTTATCTCGGTTAAGTGGTTTGTGTGTGCTGTTGAATGATGATGCTTTATGAATGACTGAATAAAAACCGTTTCAAATTTTTTTAAGAAGAGACGTGATCTGGGTTTCGCGTATTTTTGTGTGTATTGAAAAAATGGGTCTTTTGGTATAAAGATGTTCTATAAATGATAAAACGTTATAATCTGTGCAAGAGAACCTCTACATTAATATATATATATATATCAATTTTTATCACGAGACATCGTTCATTATCGTCGCAAACTTAAGTAAAAAAAAATGTGAAAAAAAGAAGTGAAACTTATCCACAGTAATATTGCTGAATCGTAACAAAATTTATCTATATCCACATATACAGTAATCCCAACCTTTTCATATCGCATTTCCACTTTTTTGCTGTCCGCGCGTTACTTTACTCACTTTTTTTTCTTTCAAATCTCAATCGCGTATACTTATATATACTTCGTACGCGCCTCATCATCACTTTTCACAGTGTATATTGCGTTACTATACAAGCATATATACGCGTGTTTGCAAAAATTTTTATGTATATCGTACGAGAGCTATACATCTTCGCGTATATAGTCGGTACATTTCCTCGTCTCCTTCATTCGACTCGCGACTTGTTCAAATATTACGTTCTGTTAATGTGGTTATACTTATTGCGAGCAGGCGCGTTTATTGCGCATTAAAGCGTGTGCGACGTGTACGATTATCGGTATGTCAAAAGTATAAAAGCGAGAAAACCGTCGTGTAGTCGTTCGTTACTCATCTGTCATTAATTTTGAATGATTGTTTGTAGTTTAAGTTTTCCTTTTTAAGGAAAGAAACTTTGTCATTTTTCTTATACGTAAAAAATAAATTGGAATTATAATGAAAAAAAATGAAAAATTGTTTGAAGTGTATACTTATATACCTACGCAAGAATTCAGACTTGCGAAGTTTGATCTTCTATGACGTTACATGTCAATTTGCAAACTGAAACAAATAAACTTAGCATACACTTAAGAATGCAAATATTCTTATGAAAATGCATGAAAGCGTGCAACATTCTTCCGCTGCTATACTACGAAGTATCTCAACCTTAACATTGATGCACACTTTTATATTTTTTAATACTTCTCAAAAGAAAAATGTTATAACCTTACACTTGAAGAGAGAAAAAAAGAAAAAGAAAATTACGTTCACAGGAAGGCTGCGATAAATGTTTTCCGTACAGCGAAAAAAAACAGTCCACACTACGCATTATCTTCTAATTTACTTTTCTATTTGAATAATCGTCCATTCATTCGATAATTACATTTTAAACCAATCTTCGCAATGAATAATAATCAAAGAACCGCGATTAAAGTAAATAGCATAGAATTATACTTAATACACGAATGATTAGAAGAAAATTTAAAAAAATTTAACACAACAAAATACAAATCTCACCCTATAAAACTTTGTTTTTTCTCCGTAGGAGCAGATTCCGCGCTGGTCCAACTCGCAAGCTCCGTCGTCGTGCAGTCCTCAAAAGCGGCGAGTGCAATGTACTCCAGTCACGTATCTCCCGTCGTTCTCTACGATTCCTCCAGGACATCTTCACAACCCTCGTGGACACTCAATGGCGTTGGACGTTACTCTGTTTCGCCCTTAGCTTCGTACTCTCCTGGATGATATTCGCTGGTATCTGGTGGCTAATCGCTTTCACTCATGGCGACTTCGATCCAAAACACATGGACAGTGATAGCTGGAAACCTTGCGTTACCGATCTCCATGGGTTCACTAGTTGTTTCCTCTTCAGTATCGAGACACAACATACAATTGGTTATGGTGGTCGATCGACTACAGAAGAATGTCCTGAAGCTATATTTGTCATGTGTATACAGAGCATATCAGGTGTAATGATACAAGCGTTCATGGTTGGTATCGTTTTCGCTAAGATGTCCCGACCTAAGCAACGTACTCAGACGTTGCTGTTCTCCAAGCAGGCTGTGATATGCCAGAGAGACGGCGAGTTATGTCTGATGTTCAGAGTTGGTGATATGCGTAAGAGTCATATTATCGGAGCTACGGTACGCGCTCAATTAATACGTTCACGTACGACCAAAGAGGGTGAGATTCTACCACATAACCAGCAGGAGTTAGCTGTAGGCGCAGATGGACAGGAGGAAAATTTGTTTTTCATCTGGCCGTGTACAGTTGTACATCGTATGGACGCTAACTCACCGTTCTATAATATGTCAGCAGAGGATATGCTTAGCGAACGATTTGAAATCGTTGTTATACTCGAGGGTACGATTGAATCAACTGGACAGACAACACAGGCGAGGTCATCTTATCTACCATCGGAGATACTCTGGGGACATAGATTCGAACCGTTGGTTAGCTACTCGAAGGAGAGACAAGGATATGAGGTTGATTACTCGCTGTTTAACAGTACTGTGCAAGTTGATACACCGCTGTGCTCTGGCAGGGAACTTGCTGAGTTTTATAGGCTGCAGGATGAGCTTAGGCAACAAACGTCGCCAGGTGCGTAGAAATATTAATGTAAGGGGTCGCATGGTTGTTGAAAGCTGTGGAGGTCTAAGATATATGGCAGAAATAAATATTTTTAGTAAATTTTTGGTAAATTTTAGACCTTCATAGCCATTAGAATGTAGTAAGATGTAGTTCTAGAAAAGACTAAGCTTTTCTTCGTCATGCACTTCATAAACAATTTTTTCTTTAAATGTAGAGAGATAAGATGAAGGTCTTGTCGGAAAAATATCGATAATAATAATAGATATAGATATAAAAACACGAGTGTCTATAGTTGAGTAATTAACTCGTATAAAGAATCTTTATATTGATAAAGTAGTGTAATGTATAAGAAAAGCAGTAGTTTTCAATGGCTTTAGCTTTTACACGCTCCATTTGCATGATTGGCGAGCTTCACGCTTATATTGATATGATAACTCACGGTTATAGTTAATAGAGTGATAGAATGTTAGTGCTTGCCTGTTTACAAGTATAGAGTATGGAAATCGTATGGAGTCGAGAACATTATTACTCTATTAAATGATTTAAAAATAACTGAAGAACGATCAACATTTTAATTAATACTATTGATCCAAACACGTCCAAATATATTCTCTCGACTCCATCATATCTGCTTTCCACGCCCTTACACAAGCTTTTCCAACTGCATGTACCACACCCACATATAAATGTGATAATGTCCGCGTGGTGATGATCGTCCCGGTGCTGGTGTCTCGTTTCCCCAGACGGTGTTGCCATCCTGCGTAAAGTACCCAGCGGAAGCGTTGCCGACGGTCCTGGTCTTGCTCTCACACCTACTGGACTCTACCCACTTCAACAACTTCAGCAACAGCAACAACAGAGAGGATTGATCAATGGTACCAACAACAACAATGAGTCAACAGGCCGACTACACATCGACATTCCACCTATCGATCAAAGCCCAGTGATGGACGCGTAGATGCAGATGATGAAGAGGATGTTGTATGTCTGATGATATGTCTCGTATATACTGTTGTGATGTGTATACGCTAACTGTTGCGTTGTGGTCGTGTATGTATATTGTCATGTGAATGCGCTGCCAGGGTGGAATGATGCGGAGGGGATTATTATTATGGGTGACTTTCGGGCATGCCATTATTATATCATTATACATATATATCTGAACTACGGTTGCTTGGTTGTAGTTGAGTATAATATTGTAAAAATATATACTTATATGTCTTTTTTTGCAAGATTATACTGGATTAATCACCATGATTCGTTACCGTGCGTTAAACGGTTACTAATTTAATAATACGCGCTATATAACAACAGCGCGCCGTAATATATAAGGGTTCTGGTCGCGTCTAATAATACACTTCTCATCTGGTTGTGGTTAAACAATAAAACAAAAATCTCTTCTAAACGACGGGTATGCGTAGCACGAATTACGTCATGCTGAAAGCTCCCGATCAACGATATAACAACAACGACCAAAAAAGAAAAAAAAACACACCATACGTTGCGCTCTGTATGCCTTTAGGTTTCATAGTCGACGAGGAGCAGCTGGCCCCAACGGACTCTCTTCTCGTGCCTCACCGTGTGTACCAGCCTACCAGGCCACAGTACCTTCAAGTCTCTGCCAATCACCTGCAACCTCATCAGCATCAACACCATCGACATCATCATCATCATCATCATCACCAGCAGCAGCAGCAACAACCGCAACAACAACGTCATCGTAGTGAACTGAGCCTGGTCGACGTGAAGTATCACCAAATCACACGAAGCACCGGTGGTGGTAGCAGTAGCAACCAGTGTTGCAGCTCGGATTGTTCAGTTCCACCGCCACCTTACGGTCGTACTAGCGAAGAATCCTCCAACGTTATAGCTAAGTATCCTTTATCGGATAGCCTATGTTGTGAGCAAGGTGTTGTACGATCCTGTCAGGAACTACAGCAACCACGACAACATCAACAACAACAACATTACCTTCACCTGGAACACGCGTCAAGTAACGGTAGTCTACCTTTGGGTGCTTCTTCGTATCCAGTGTTACCACCACGTAGACATACTGGTAGCAAGGAACGACTGGAATCGCTACGTCGTCGGAGTACCTCGAGGGAACGTAAGAAGAGCAAAGAACTGGCGAAGGAACCGTTACAGGAGATTGTTGTGCATAAGGTGAAAGACCAGGAACTCGCGGTAGCTAAGATGAAGAGGAAGCGAAGAAGCTACGAGCACGCGTTACTGGTGGATGTTAATGATAGGGTACCGAGTAGCGAGGGATCGGCTGCAGCACCCAGTAGTAGTTGTAGTAGTAGTAATAGTAGCAGTGGAAGTGCGAGTGGATCCGAAAACGAGGCGAGGCAGCTAACATTTACTAGTGTTTGATAATGATGATGAAAGAGTGTGTGTGTGTGTGAGAAAACGGTGGTTGTAGTACGGTTGAATATCGTTCATTTCGTGTAGAACTTGTTAAAGATTAATTGACAATTCAATAAACTAAAGCCGAAAGTGTATAAAGGGACCCGGTATGTCTGTCACGTCATATCATATACTCATCGTATCGAGCAGACAACGAATCAAACTAGTGCTGCGTATCGTATATATAATAGTAATAATATACATTACATGAGAGTTGCAGCGGAAAGCCGAGATATATTATTCCGTGTCGCGTTCCATTGCATAATAATTATTCAAACTCGTTTTCCTGCTGTTGCTGCTGCTGTTCCCAACGCGTCACTTAGTCAGAACATCGTATATAGTCTTATAAGTGGTATAATACGAGTATATAATATATAAAGCAGAAGAGAATCCGATTTGTCATATATATTAATATATATAACTCCATTCCGGTTGTGTTACATGTATAATATGCGAGCATATCTATACGCATCCTACACGGTTCCCAAATCTTCTGTCGAGTGTGTGGATGACTATATATATCATTACGTATATATATAATAATGTGAAGGTGTTAAAAGGCTGTGCTGACGATTGTTTCCCTCCCCCACCATCTCCCTTTTGCTGAGTAATATACATATGTGTATGTCGTAAAATACGGGAGAATGCGCACGAGTGCGAATTGATTAATTGATTGCCGTACAAGCGATGAAATTATGTTGTGTCTAGTTAATATCAAATTTCACGCATGTACGTTGCGGACGATTAAAAAAAAAACGACAATAAATAGCAAATGTGTGTGTAATGTAATTAACGTCGAGGACTGCGGGTCGGATCCCGGCGACTTCGAACGAATTTATATAAATATATGTTTGAGTGTGTGTATGTTTACGTACATACCTATGTGTATGTACATACACATATACGCCAATCGTTGCCTTTATGCAAATTTTATGCGCTGACAATAGGAAGAAAAAAAATGACAGAAAAAATATACAAAAAAAAATGAAGAAGTAAACTATTCCGCTGAGCGAGGCTTAGTACGTAAGTTCGTTTTTATCTTTTAATATTTATACATACTATAATATATACATACATATATGTACGAAACGAATTTCATTCACTGTTGTGTCACATGAGGAATTGATCGACGTAGCTTGTAAATATACCTAAACTGTTATACTGTGCGCAATGAAAAAAAAAAACTGCCGGACGATCGCGGGACGACGTATTTTACTGTTATAGGAATTTCCGGTCGGAGACACGGACGAGTGAAGAACAATAATTATTGTACAATATATATTGTCGTATAATGCGCACATTGTATTTGAACGATCGAAATTCGATTACATATTTTAGATATATATATACGCCAATATATACATATATATATATTTACAAACCTAAATTATTACGATAAGAGAAAATAAAGAAAATTACGTTACTTTACAAACCCTCGTCTCATCACTATATAGATATATTCTTATATATACATCTGTATACCTACCTATATCATCTCGTCCTCGATTCTCTTTCGCGCCGCACCTCGAAGAAAAAAAAATATGACGATCCAGCATATTTGCGCACGTACATACACTAATATATAACCTTTTCAACTGCTGCTCCTGCTACTGGTATATATCGTAAGCACACATATATATATCTATATACATACACGTACGTACTCGCGAAAAACGGGCCATTAACACCTCGATATATAGCTTACTCGGCAGTTATATCGTTGCAGCTCATAAAGCTTGCGGGTATGTATGTATATATATATTACACTTTGCAGACGTCGATGCGACGACGACGACGGTGTTATTGCCGCCTCGTGTCTCAATCTCACGGACGTTATACATAAAACCAGCGTGACGGTGTCAAGTGGATCTGCACTCTGAGAGAGTAAGTATCTGCGAGAAACTTTTTTTTTATTGGTAGGGTATTTTATATTGGTTGAGAGGGATGTGATGAAAAGTTTGTGGTGGTTTCGTATAGTGGTTATGTGGTGAGAGGTGGAGTTGGGTTGATATTTTTATGGGTTCGTGTATTTTTTAAAGAAGAGACAATGAAGTTGACGAAATGTTTATTCACTTAGAATCTCGATTATCTATTGTATAACAAAAATATTAAAGGAAGAATATTTTTTATCGAAAATAAGGTTTCTAATAATTTTTTAATTTAAAATGATTTAATATATTATAAATAATATTAAAAATCCGTATACGCTTCTTGCGAGAAGGTACGAAACTTCTTTAAATTGTATTATTGCAACATGTATCGGAGTAGAAATACAGTTAAGTACGACCATTTTAGCAACCTTTGCAAAATCATATCTAATTTTACCCGCGTTTTCCACGCCAGTTTTCTGTCATGATTCTCGTCCCAAATAAAAATCCACTCTCGAAGTTACAAAGTACTCAAAGTTCTCTCGACATCTTACTCTTACTTTTAGATTCTCAATATTACAAACGTTCTTCTTCCTCTACAAAAGTATACTAATTTTCAAAAAGTAATTAATAGATCACCTATTTAAGTACAATATCACTATACATAATTAAAATAAACCATCGCATGTCTCGGTTCTCACACCACCAGGCAACTACTCCGCACCTTATATCACCATATTATATTTTCATCGTAAAACGCAACAACAATCGTCGACTTAATCCCAAACCAACCAAAACACACACACACACGTACACACAGCTACATATGAAATCTAAATCCACCACAGACCAATAAAACCCTATCAATATATCCCCAACGGCAAAAAAAAACACGGGGGAAATAAAAAACTTCATCGTTGTAATAACCACGCACCGTTCCGAATCGGCAACAACACGATATATTAATCCATTTATCCCACCTCCGCAGCGAAATACTACACGACGATATGTGAAAAGAAAAGGAGAGAGAAGAAAAAGAAATATCAACGACGTATACAATATGCCGAGAGACGATCTGGAAGTGTTATGCGAACGACGAAATCAACCATCGTCGCGTGCTCGGACTATTGCAACAGGCGCTGTGAGGTTTTTGAAAACGTGGCATCATGATGATGGTAACGGAGGATCATCAACTGAGGTTCTTGCTGCTTTGCTCGCTTTGTGCCTTGTGTGCGCTGGCTTTGTGATACTGACCATAGTACCCTTGATGGTCATGATGGGAAAGAGTGCTGAGCAGGAAATCTCATGCGTAATGGCTCGGTGAGTATGTAAATGACGAGTGTATGGTTGGGGTTGGAGTGTGCAGGGTGTATTTCTGTCGCGGACTCGTGTTTGTGTAGGTGCCAAAGTTTTGTTGAAAAAATGTCGTAATTTATTGTAATAGAAGTTACATTTTTCTTATATCTACACTGAGAAAAATGTTGTATTAAAAATTACTATAATACATAGTAACGTCGACCTATACTTGCAATATAAAAAAAATTACTATATTTTATAGTAAAAATT
>JAWWEQ010042620.1:0-17783 GCA_035583055.1 Torymus tubicola | reverse complement strand
CAAATATCTTCATTAGAAATGAACCGATTTTTTTGGGCAACGAACTCGGTTCGAAGATATAAAAAAGCTATCTCTGTACCAAATTTCAAGACGATTGGATAATTTTTGCAATTGTTATCGTGCGACAACGAAAGACGAAAATTTTATCGACGATTATCAAAGATAATAACTTGAAATTTTAGCTGAATATTGTCCCAAACAAGTTTAATAAGTGGTTAAAATTTCAAGTCAATAAATTAAAAATTTATTTAGAAAAATAATAAAGAAGTTTAAACCATATTTTCTTTAATAACAAATGACAGATTAAAGATAATTAAACTTTAAAAAAAAGAAATTGTAGGTAATCTGACGACCTTTAAATAAAAATTGATTAAATTAAGTAATATCTATCGTAACATATTTAAAAATCAAAAAAACGAAAAATTCAAAATCGTTTTTTGGTTATAAAACAAAAGAGAAACGAAAAAATGAAAAAATAGGTTATGCTATCTCTATTCTTCTTCGAAACGAAGAGAATAAGCTTTACCCGATGTAAATCGATCAATTTGTTCAAAAGTTATAGCCGGTACACACACACACACAGACACGAAAATTATTTTGCTCAAAAACGATGGATTTTCGTGCCAAAAGTCTTAAAACATGTTTTTAAACATTTTTTGTTTTAAAAATTTTTTTCACCATTACAAAGCTTCCTCTTTGAGGAAGGGATACTTCGTAATAGTAGATAATAAGATATTGACTAGAAAAAATCAAAGCGACGCAATTAGCGCATTTGACTTATTGTTTAAAATTTTCTATGTGTTAAATATCTAGTATCCTATCCTACTGCAAAATTGTTACAATTTTACTGAATCTTATGTTTTTAAAATTAGAATTCGGAAAGAAAAGCCAACAGCGTTGTAACATCTCTTTTTATAAATTTAAAAAGTATTAATTTGAGTGAAATTAATGGAAATTTAGAGGAACTGGACGAAAGGAAATAAATAAATTATTTATTTTAATTTAATATTGTTTAATGTAATCTTTGATTTATTTTATTCTTCTTCCATTGTTTTAATTAATTAAATAAATTTTTTTATCATTAATCATTTATTAATTATTAATTAATAAATTAATTTATTAATTAATCATTTATTCTCTGAGTGAAAATCTCACTCATTGCATAAGTTGATTGATTTTTCACTTATTCTCTGGTTAAATATTTTACTCATTGAATAAGTTGATTTATTTTTCACTTATTCTCTGAGTGAAAATCTCACTCATTGAATAAGTTGAAATAAATTAATTGATTTTTTACTTATTGAATGTGTGAATATTAACTTATTCTACGTGGACAAGTCTGGACGTATTAAATAAGTGAATATGCACTTTTAATAAGTGGATTTTCACTTATTTAGATTTTAAGAGTAAGTTCTTGCATCTAGATGGTGGAATAAATTCCATATGTGATCTTTACGTACTGCTGTTCTTCAAGGTTGCCTATAGTATAGTACGATATCGTCGCTCCCTACAAAGACTAACATATTTTAAATTCTCCAGTGGAGACTAGAACATTTCGCTCTTTCCCGCGAAAACTAGCACATTCCAGATTCCCCCGTAAGGACTAGCACATTTTGTGCTCCTATATAAATTTAGAAAATTTGTGCAAATCAAGGGGTATATAAGAATATTTGCGTACAAAACAGTCTGAATGTATCTAATTAACATGTATATTTATTCCCCTAGATTTTTTAAAACAAAATTCAAAGTGTATAGTGAAAAAACGATTTATTTTAATAAATTATTTAACTTCACTTATCACTTTGAATCTTGTTTTAAAAAATCAATGGGAAAAACATGAACATGTTAATTAGTCACATCCAAACTTTTTTATACGGAAATATTCTTATATATCCTTTGATTTTAATAAATTTTATAAAATTAGGAACGCAAAATGTGTTAGTCTTCGCGGGAAAAGCGCGAAAGGTGCTAAATGTGCTAGTCTTCGTAGAGAGCGACGATAAACTAAGTTTGACATATGCTATTACTAAAAACACAGTTTACACATACTACCCAAAATTTGATTCATGATTTGCATGATAGTAACGCTCGTGGTAATATTTTATTAATAACCGAGCTATTGAAAAACCTCGTCCCAAGCAATTCCACTTGTCCAAATATTTTGCATCAAAATACGAGAATGGATAAGGGCATGAGAAATCGGAGAGGATCAAAGATCGACATTATTATACTAAAAAATTCTCGCTTGGTCGGTTTTCTATTTCCATCATACAAGTCTTTATTAATTTTATTTAAATTTAAATTAAACGATAGTTCGTCTGATATATTTAGCCATTTTAAACCTAATACCTTCTCTACATTCGGTTCTAAATTTATTTTTATCAAATTTTTCGGAATTATTTGTAATATTTGCGTTTACTAATATAAATTCTATGTTGCTCCCCCAACCGCGCATTTGCCAATTTGCGTTCGTATTTATTTCTATTGTCTCAGAAACGCGCTTAGAAATTTCTTCTAGAGTTACCACTAACGGTAGCAGGATATTGTAATGAAAATAACACAGCATTTCTATTCTTTATATACAAAGCAGTGCACGATGATGATTTCGCGCCAAAAATCATCGATGACATTGCATATTCTTTCGGCTCTATCGATCGATCTTTTCCTCTCCCGGTAAAGACTTTAATAGATTCGGTCCTGAAAGTAGAAGATCATTAAAACTTGTATTAGCTGATTTAGCTATTTGATTTATTATTAACTCTCTCAACAAAACCATCTTCAAACAATCTATCCATTTCGCGATAATTTAAGTTCCCTTAATTCGCGTTGTGATCGAGTCTTTTTTCTAATAGATAAAGCTGTCGGAGAGTTGGCGATCGACCATTTCGAAAATCAACATCGTCCCGCTTCTAAAGAAGTCCAACTTCCCAAACGTTATCAACGCGTTGGATTGTCGCCTCTAAGATTTTAAAGGCACGATCATCTTCAAGGTTTCATGTCACTTGAATATTTACCCTAATAGAATCTATATCGAATTATGACTTTACGGTTTTATCTAGGTCATAATCAATTTTATTTATAGATAGTTGCTTTTTAGGCGGCGTTGGAGTTTATTAAACTTACTTCTCTAATCACATTTTTTATGTTACTTCCGTGTATCGACTAGCCAAGAGAACAGAGAGAAATTAAAAGATTTTTACCTATTATCTCTCGGAATTCACGGGTAATCATCAACTCGCAATTGCCTTATCCGAATAACATGTCTGGTGGTGTGTTGTAAGAACTTGTATGAATACCCGTTCGATTAAAACAAAGTTTAACTAATTCTCCGTCTACGCATTGAATGGGAAGCGCCAGGTCATTTACGACTAAAAAATTTTTTTTTAAATAAATTGATGACTCGCTTTTAATTTTTAAATTAACCTTTTCGTTTGGCATTGCAATTGCTTCCTCACTTCCTACACCTTTAAGAGAAATATTCATTCGCAGACATTTAGTGCCTATTTTTTTGATTATTTTAGAATTCATTATTGTGACGGTCGAGCCCTCATCCAACAATGCGTATATAGAGGTAGTAGAGTGTGTACCTATTACATTAATACATGGCTTTAGTGATGCTGATTTATCTACTACAGATAGTACGTTATCATTTACTTGTGTGTTACTAAATAAATTTATTTTATTTTCTGTCATTATAATTTTCGGCTTACTAATGTTCTCTTTCTCATAAAAGTGTAGGAGATTGTGGTGATTACGCCCACAACGTTTACATGACTTGCTTCTGAAGTTCGTTCGTGTATGTCGTTCCCCAAAACAGTTGTAGCATAAACGACTAGATTTTACAGCTTTCCATCGTTGAGCAACAGAGACTTTAACAAAATCTCGGCATACACTACGACTTTTTAGTTCATATTTTTAACTCCTCTTTTGCCCAAGGCATCTTACCGAGTTTCTGGAGGAAGGAACAATTAATTGCACTTAAGAAGTGCGCTACACCAACGACGATTTCGGAGTTTCATCTCATTGCGCTGCTGTGCTTTCTTTCCAAGGCAATGGAAAAGATTGCTCACACCCAAATCACGGAGTATCTAAACAAAAACAACTTGCGCGATCCTTTCTAGACTGATGTCCGCAGGCATCATAGTACTCAGACTGCTCTAATAAAAATCACGGATGATATGTGCATAACAATAAACAATATGAAAGTTACACTTTTATTACTATTCGGTATATCACCGTGGCTCTTCGCAAAGGGCTGATCGAGACTCTAGTCCAACCTCATTTGGTAGTGTATCTCGATGCGACGGATGAACAATGGATTAGAATTCAGAGATTAAGTAATTCATGTGTGAGATTCAGTTTCGGTGTTAGGAGGGATCAGCACATACAGGAATCGCCTGCGCTGGCTCCGTGCAAACTCTCGTTGCTCATACTTTGCAGCCATTCTAATGTATAAAATTACCAGGTTGCGGGAGTCTAGTTAGATGACTGCTTTCTTCAAGGTGCATAAGCCGAGGCTTACTAGTAGGGAGCCACAGCCGGAGCTAAAAGTCTTTCAGAGAGCAACGCGCTGTTTTAGAACTTCCTTCCATCCTCCCTGCGCTACTCACCATCATTAGCTGCATTTCAGCCGAGTAACACAACAGTTAAAATTTCGGTGGAATTACTCATATATTTCAGCAGTCTCTTCCACTGTAGCTCTTTTTGTCTTAGTTTTAGAGTTTGCGTACATATAGACAATTTTATACACAGTTCCAAATTTTTTAGAATTCTTCTTGTTAATATCTTCTTCTATCTGCTGGATACTTAGTTCAAGATATTTTTCTATACCAATAATTTTCACTGTTAATGTCATTAACTTCTCTTTAGTCACTTTAAAATTTTTCTTAAGTTTTTTTTTCAGTATATTTTCTGCCAGCTTTATAAAAAGTTATTTTTTTATTTGCGTAACAACTAAAGTACAAATTGTTCAATTGCATTGAAATCTTTTAGAAGAAGATTTCTCTTCTTCCTCGCGAGTTCTCTGAGCAACAGGATTGATACTTAAATTTCAGAGATAATTGAGGTTAAAATATTTTGTTATTGTCTAGTGCAGCTCGGGGATTCGATACTTCCGCAAGTAGCCAGCTGGCGTTTCGATTAAAGTAAAAATCGTTCTGAAAATCCATCTTTCTATTGAAAGTAGTAAGGGGGTTAGAGCGATTTAGCATTTTCTTCAGAATTTTTTGAAATTTGCAGAGTAGATTCTTGTTAGTATAATACACAATATCTGCAAACTTCAGGAAGCCTAGCTTCACCGTTCATGAGATATAAGCTCCCAAAGTTGCAAAATTTAATACGGTGTCTTGTGGGATAGTCGTCGCGAAGTGTCGAAAAAGTAACATTTTTTTTAATAACGGGATAAGTTTTCTTCAAAATTTTTCTAAAAGTGGATATGTTGTTCATGATTAGAATTAGAATGAGACCTTAAAATTGCAGAAAGCCTAGCTTCACCCTTTTCGAGAAATAGCTGGTTAAAGTATGTAGCCTCAGTGTAGACGACGCCGCGCGTACCTTTGTGTACGTGTAAACAAACCAATGGCGTGCCGCGCGCTGGAAGTGTGGCTACACAGACGGAGCCGCGCCATGTGTACATGTACAGTTCCGCGTGAAATTTTGAGTGTGGGGAGACTCGAGAGAGCCACTGAGGGCGTGCGGCGTTCGACCCGCTATACTTTTGGCTCGGACGTTACCGCTCTAACCCCCTTAAGCAGAGGGTGAAATTCTGAACAAAAATTCTTTGACCATTTGTCGATATCCATGTTCTAGGATCAAATCCAGTCCCCGTAAAAAATTTTATTTTTCGATTTAATTAACATTAACATTAAATACGTAATATTCACAAGTTCGTGGAGTAGTTATATAAATATAAAATATAAATTAAATTTTTTGTATTTGAGCTCATTCATAAAAATTACTATGTTGGCATAGCAAAAATTATTCTGATTACTATTCAGTAAAAATGAACGAAAACTAGTTTGATAAACAAAAATTATTTGCGATTAAAATAATGAATACATGTTTTATATATACGCACATACACAAACAGATACATGTTTTACGGGAGCAATCACAATTATTAATTAATATACATTTTTTTTGTTTAGCAACGACGTCCGTCCAGAAAAATCATGGATATGCACACAGAACTGATTTTCCGCAACATGCAAACATCTTCGAGTATTTCTTCAGTGAAATCCTTGATGAAACGAGGTTACTACCCAATGAAGTACTTCGCTGAGATAGATTTAACTAACAAATCGACATCGTTTAATGAAGATGAAGAAAGGAAGATTTTTGCGGAGCAGATAACCTTCGATGAGATGTATTTAACTAACAAATGGACATCGTGTAATGAAGATGAAGAAAGGAAGATTTTTGCGGACCAGATAACCTTCGCTGAGATAGATTTAACTAACAAATGGACATCGTTTAATGAAGATGAAGAAAGGAAGATTTTTGCGGAGCAGATAACGATTCCGGTTAAAAGCTATAATAAGTTGTTTCCAGAGCTTAACCACATACCGGCATATGAGAATTCTTTAATATATGCGGTAAAGATGCGTCACCCCTTGTCAACCTTAAGGGCACTTATCCGCACGGGAGTAAACATTCATGCTACGAATAAGTACCGTGAAAGCGCGTTAAGCATCGCGATTCACGATAACAATGTTCAGGCCACGAAACTCCTTATTGCATGTGGGGCAAGACTCAACCGGGACAGTAGTCGTCAACCCTGGACTTCAGCACTGTATCAAGCCATCGCCGATGCAAGCTGTGATGTAGTGCAGTTGCTCCTCAAATCAGGTGCGAATGTTAATGATCTGAGCGAAAAAGGTGAAACTCCGTTGTGTTTAGCCGTTCGTCGAAGAAGTTTCACTATAGTCGAGCTGCTTCTCAAGGCTGGTGCTCATGTGGACATGAAAAATAGATCAGGCACCACGGCACTGTATATAGCGATAACGCACGACTTCTGGGAAATAACGGAAACGTTGATAGATGCTGGAGCGAATCTCAACGAATTGTGCCGTTCTGGAACAAATTTGGAGACGCCATTCGCAGTCGCAGTTGCGAACGATATTGACGTCGAGATGCTATTGAAATTAGGTGCCGATCCATGTTTGAAAATCGGCCATGGCTATCCTGTTTGGCACAAGGCTATGTACAACAAATGTCAATGTTTTAATGTGCTGCTAAAACATCCGCAAGTGCGACTAAACCTCAATGAGAAATGCTCCAAAGGGTTGACGGCTATGCATTATGCGGCGATGCTTCAGTCCGATGTCACCCTCTGTCAGTTATTAAGAGCAGGAGCGGCAGTTAACGTGATGGACAACGATCAGTGCACTCCATTATTTTACGTTGCATCCCCCATGAATTACTTGTTCGTATTAAAGAACAAGAGGTGGTTCAATCGATTTTGGGATGGGATAAATTGGAACGACGATTGGAGGCGCGGTCGGTGCACAGAACTACTGATTGACTTTGGGGCGGATATCAACATCACAAGCAGCGACGGACACATTGTATTGGATTTAGTCTCTGATGGCAATTATCAGTATGGCGTATCAGCTACACTTATAAGTCACGTTGCACTACTGGAGTCATGCAATCGACCGGTGAACCAACTTTATATTACACTTATATCAAGAGATGACGAACTACGAGATATATACAATGAGTGCAAAGCTGAATTAAAAGCTATGAAGGAAAAGAGAATAGGTAGAGGAGTAACCTTCTGGCACTTTCTCGTTGGGAGTTCAACATCAGTCGTACGCTACTTCAGAAATAAACGAGTAAGGCGGGCATTTAAAAAGAATCCTTACCATGAAATGTTTCCGATTTATATGGTAAAACTGAGGAATCGCTTTTATGAAATCCGGGAACGCTGTATGTCACTCAGCGGAGCTTGCGAATCCTTGATTGATCTTACGGGCTTCTACGAACCCATAACGGATAATATTTTAAGATTCTTGCCGACAAGTGATCTTGAAAATCTTGCCAGTATATCGAGGCAGTGATGAACTTTCAGTATAACTACATCCAATCCAAAGTTATTTTTTTTGTAGATTATTTATTTGTCTAATTTGTATATATTTATTTGGTGTTATTACTTTAAAATAGTTGTATATGTCAAATTTTATATAATATAACTTTTATAAAATATTTTTAACTGATAACTAAGAATGACTTTTATTATACGTAATTATGTAATAAACAAATTTTTAATTTTTCAATCTTAAAACAGTATTATGAGAAATATTATTCATTTCCTATCATAAATATTCTTTAATTCCTAAGTCTTAAATTATAAAATTAAGTGTCGAAATGATTTATGAATAAAAATTATAATTCTCATATATATACAAGAGAAATTATAAAAACGTAAAAATCACAGTATAACTGTGATGAACTATATGTCTAGAATAATAAATACTTGTAAAATCAATATTCCGATCTATTAGTAGTAATTAAATGAACTGATTACGTAATATAAATAAATCTTAACAGTCGAGGAATTTCTAAAACAGCTTCAGAGAATAATTAAGTTTATGTTAATCGGAAAAGAAAAATATTCATTTAGAACAAATGTGAATTCACCCATTGAGCATTATCCTCGGCACAAAATGGTACATTTTAAGAAATATATACTATACCACAAATTCGCAGTTCAGTTGGGAGCGTATAATACCTTAATTAATAAATTTCTGATAGCGGATAGTAAGATGTAGATGAACTAATAACTCTATGACTGTAAATACTCTTATTTGATTTACAAATACAACCTTTCAGAGGTCGTTACCACTATAATATATGTATGAATGATTCTATTCAGATTAATATTTTAAAAACGAATCTAATAACCAATGCTGTACATAGGTATGTCCCCCAAAACGTTTTAATATTCCTCATGTTCAGTATAAATTGAATAAATTCACACTTAATTGTAATTTGTTCATAGTAGGTAAATCCTTGAAAACCCAAGAGGAAAACACAAATATCGTCAAAATATAACATTTTCATAACTTATTAGATTTTTTTATTTTAAGTAATGTAAATAATATTGTTCTTCGAATCTATCTTCAAAATTCTCTAAAGGTCAATACAGATGGATTAAAAGAAACAGAGGCTTGAAGGGGCTAGAAAACTGGTACATTATGCTAAAGCATGTTATATACGATTCGTTTACGTGGATATATATATAGAGTTTCAAGGTGAATCAAATACTTCACAAAAATTAAGAAAACTGGATATTTTACGACTTATGGCAGAAAAAAACGTAAAAAATAACCCTTACGTACAATGCTGAAAATTGTCATTATTTCATATTGTAATTTAACAAAGATCAAATTAATGTTTATTTAATTTAATTTTTCCCCTCTCTCACTATGATCAGTACACTACAGCAAAATGGTATATGTAAACTATTTAATAAATTATAATTTAAAAATATTTTTAAATTTACTGAATTTTTCACTTTGAAGTTCGTACACCAATGAGACATTCTCATTTCAAGCACACACTCTATTCTCTCAAAGCTTACTATTAAGTGAACTTTTTCACAAATTATATAGTTAAGAATTCTGAAAAATTTCGTTTCGTTTATATATAATTGCATTATATATTATATATACCCTATATACACAAAAAATTATTGTACGAAAAAAATCACAAAAAACTTTCCGCGTAAAATACTCCACCTCATCGTACAAATCCCGCAGAATTTCCGCCACAGTAGCTTCGCGATAACCGCATCATCATACCACGTATAAATGCTTACACTACGATAGAACCAACGCGTCGCGCGAGCAAACAGACGCAAAGTATATAATTTTGCGGGACTATAGTACAGACTAGCCGGCCGCTGTGCTTGCTCGCTCGTCTTTCGCCAGCCGCAGCGCAGGCCAGAGAGAGAGAGAGAGAGAGAGAATTATCGTCGCCATTATGAAATAATTACAACCATAATTACTTCGCTTCCGCGAACGCGTGAGTACAACAAAGCTCGGCTACCTACGTTCCCACAGTGGCAACAGCAGAAGCTTCGTCTTTCTACACGCACACACCCTCTATAATACATTTACGCGCGGGCGCCATCAAAATGCACACGCGTACGCGCCTCTACTTTTTCACAACCATGCTACTCTGAAAAAGGAGCGTGGAGAACGGAGAAAGAGAAAGGTAGAGAGAGAGAGAGAGAGAGAGAGAGGCAGCCGCGAAAAAAGCTTCCGCGAGGACTCGCGAAAGAGATTCCGGTGGAAATGGCAGCGCGCACGAGGGGCTTCTCGTTAGCGTTTGACAATTTTACGGGCCGTCACCGCGAGCGCAAAAAGAGAAAGCCGCGCCTCGGCAGCGTAAAGAGCGCGAGAGAGAGAGAGAAAGAGAAAGAGGGAGGCTGCTTTTCTGCTTCGACCTTTTTCCCCGCGTCGTCTTTCATTCTTGCCTATATATGCGCAGAACGACGGTCGCAGTAGTAGTCGTCGTCTCTTTTCACGCTTTTTTTCCGCCTCGTCGTCGTCACCGTCGACGTCGAGCAGTGCCGCAAACACGCTTTTACGCGCGCGCGCGCGCGCTTCACGAAAGAGACAGAAAGCAAAGTCTCGCGAGCAAAAGCCCCTGCGGACTTTTCAAAGAGAAAGAGAGAGAGAGAACGCGCGTCGGTAATATTTCAGTCGTATATTTCGCACGCAGCGCTCGTAAAAGGGAGAGGTGAAAAGGAGGGACGACGCAGAACTGCAGCTGAGTTTTCAGAGAGAGACGCTTTATCCACGTGGTTTTCTCACTCTCGCAAAAAAAACGTGCACCGCGCGAGTCGGATGCTTTTCAATCGTTGATTCGCGAAACGCGCAGGGTGCCGTCTTTGTCGGGGTAGCGGCTCCGCGTTAAATTCCGTCGGGTATTTAGGGGCTCGCGTCGACGGCGCGCTCTTTTTGTTGTTTTTTTTATTTATGCGCGCATGAGCGTAAACGAGCTGGGAAATCGTTTCGTCTCGTCGTGAATTTTCACGAATTCTGACTTTTAATTGGGTATATATAAAGTGAACGCAGTAGGGAGGGGAAAGACTCCCCCTTTTCTACCCGTACCGATGAATGGCTGTGCGTCTCATCGGGGTGTGTGTGTGTGTATATATATATATAAAAAGAACGAATTCGGCTGCGCTTTTTTCCCAAAGAGATGGGGGTACGCGGAGGCTTGTTATTATTATCGCTGCGCGATTGCGGCTTGTATAGCGTATGTATATGTATGCCTGTGTATATGTGTATAGGTAACGGGCTTTTCGTTCACGCGCGCGCACTCGCGAATCGGCGTAATTTCGAAATTGGCCCGTGGAATCAATATTTTTTTAATTATCCGATGAAGCTTTTCATTATCGGGATGCGTTTTTATTATACGCATTTTAATACCACCGCGCTCTTTTCCCTCTTTCTCTTCTTTACAGCTCCATTCGAAAAATACGGCTTTATTCGTTTCCGATTTTACGCACTTTATCGAATTATTAATTATTCTGAAAAAGTTATTATCCCCCCGGTGTATGGAGAGGTTGGGCTCTTTTGGAAGGACGCGCGCTTTCGAATATATGTATACGGCTTTCATGCCATATAATGATCGAACCGCGCGTTCGCTGTAAAATCTTTGATTTTTCATATTTTTTACCGTATTCGGTATATCGTGCTATAAAATCCCATAAAGTGTAAAAATAATTTGCCATAATTTGATACCGAGATACTAAAAAAAAATCATGTTATAGTCCATTCGAAAAAACGATAGCGATGAGTCGTATAACCAGCTGATATATGAATATCACTACAGTTACATTTTTGTTTGTTAAGCGCCTAGATTATAAAATGCCATTTAACTTGGAAAAGTGGTAAACATCATATTGAAAATGGAAAATAAAACTAAAGAAAATGGCCGGTCATTTACCTTTTTTTAAATTCTAAATGTTGATTTGTTAGAAAATTATGAAAGATTAAAGATAAAAATTCGGTTGCACTTTCGATAAACACAAGATTAATGTGAAGATGATTTTAGTAGGAGAATAAAATAAGCATAATGGCAATGCTGAATTGCAATAAACAATTCCATTTCTGAATCTGTTTATCAAACCAGTCTGCTTTCGATGTGAGTGGTTCGGAGAAACATTACAGGTCTGTGGGCTATATGTAAACCCCCGTTGGATGATGTTGCACTCAGTATTTCCAGAAATGGAATATTTGAATATGAATCATATGTAACCAAATCATTGGACTAACTTACACTGATGATAATTTAAACGCTGAGGTTCATTTAAATTTACTATACAAAATCCTTCCAAGATCATTATCAAGTTTACGTCGAAAAATTTGCCAAATTGTATACTGTGAGGTCATTTTATTCATATAATCGTCCCTCTTAGAAATTAAGCAGTTTCGAAAACCACATCAATAACCGCAAATTATAAACTACCAATTCCAAAAAAAAAATTCGAATTAAAAAACAAAATCTCTTCTCCCCTTAAACCTCATACACCATTTATCTTCTGACCCAGCATTCACACCCCTCAGCAACTTTCTTTCCACCTTGCCCATTTAAAACAACCTCCTGCAACCAAATTGAAGAAAAGAAAAAAAACAGTAAAAAATTCGTAAACCGTCAAAAGCCACCCACAAGTACACACAAACACACATAAAAACATATACGCGCTACAAAAACGCAGTGCAAAACCATGAGTAATAAAAAAAAAAGCATCGCTCCCGCGACTAGGGGCAAGAGGGGAACGACGAATTGAATACTACACTCGCAGCCTCTTGAAAAAAAGCCGCACCAAGCAAGAGCTATCGTAGAAGTCACACTCGCAGTTACACACTACACGACTCGTATAAGGGCTTGGGGAGGGAGGGGAGGACGCACGGGGTATATTTACACGTCTCGCTTTTTTTTTATGTCGCACCCGCACCGCGCCGACATAAGCAAAAGTGCCATAATGCAAATGGAGGGGTCGTCGTCGTCACCGCCACCGCGTTCTACTCCTATATATCCACATCTGTTCACCTCGTGTATATACAAAGTGTACACGCACATATACATACATACATACATACACATAAGCGTAAAGGTCTATGCGCGTAGACGCAGGCGGGGGCGCAGAGAGCAGCCTGTAAAACCACTGCACTATTCAGCGCGCGTATATATATATATATAACGGCGCCGACCCAGCCTTTGATCTTCGAGCTCTCTTGGCGCTCGTGCAAGCGCGCGAGAGGTTGAGTATAGTAATGGTGTGTATAGGCTCGGATGCGCTATACGTCTGCCGCGGGGTGAGATGCTGAAGGTATTATATATGTGCATGTGTGTGTGTATATATATAGTATAACACCGCGGACGCTTGTGTTGTCTCGTCCACACGTGCGTGTAGACTTTGTGTATATATACGTGCGCGTGCATGTACATACGGTCGTATAAACAAATGGGTAGGTATATATATATATGCGCAAGGATGTGTGTATATTATATATGCATTTATGAAGTGAGATCGTAGAGGTTTTAATGTGGAATGGGTATAGGAAAGTGGAAGGGTGTAGTGTTGAAAGTTCAAGTGTATATCTGGAATTAAATAGAAAAAAAAGAAACATAGGGGAGGGTTGTTTAACACTTTCAATATCTTAAAGTTTGAGTGAAATATAGTGATAGATGGAATTTTTAAAATATTATTATTGTAAAATATGCACTAAATAAATGTAAATTGATTTTCTAAAATTTTATTATTGAAAAAGTGAGTATGGAGAATAGGAGTAGAATGAATTTCAAAACCCGTTTTTTGATCAACTGTGCGTAAAATCCGTGCGTGGAGTAAAAAAGTTTTTATATTTCAGATATGAGTAAAACATTATATATTTTGTAATAGACAATCGCTCTGTTATCACTATCAAAAAGTTTACGCACGAAGAAAGACTATTTATAACCTTCAGGCCGCTGAAATTTTTAGGCACATAATTTTTTTTTGAAAAGTCCTCCTAACTTATGCCCTTATCGTACATTTCATCTTGATGTAGTTCCGATCTCAGGTCACGACTTATATAAGACTTGCCGGTGGCAAATAATCAAAAAAAATTTTGATTTTTCAAAAGTCCAAGAAAATACTTCTCTAAAGGAATTTTTGGGCTCGGCCATTGCGAATCTCTCATCAGAAATGGGGAATCCTAAGATGTCCACCCAATGCCGCTCATATGCAAGTAAAAATTTGATATAAATATGATTAAATTAGCGACCACAAAAATCTCGGAGTGATCAGTTTCAGCTCAGTTATTCAGGTTTACATCAATTTCGTTGCTTGCGTCCTTCTATAGTACTTTTTACAGTCTTCCTTTAAAATAGATCCTATAACAGCGCTCATTGAAAATAACACCTTTCACAGGCTTTTTAACGTAGCTTCTCCTTACTCTCAGTCAACGATTTATTAGTAAATTCTTTTAGGTATAAAATTTGTAACCTGAAAGTTAAGAATAATTTCTTCCAACATCAAACTTCATTTCTTCCGATCGAATGCATTTTATATGACTTTTATAGCCATTCATCATTGTCTCATTTTATTAACCCTTGGCAAAAATGATTTTAAAAAAGAAAAAAATGTTTTTAAGTTTTAAAACTCTTATTTTTCATTTACCTTTCAATTGATTTATTTTTTTATAATTTACACTTTCAATATATCGTTCTACAAAAAGATTCATATACTGTATATTACAAGTATCAAAAAATACAAGTATCTCGAGTTAATTAAAATAAAAACCATAAGAGACTACATACAGAAGCTACAAACCCAGCATTCTCGTCGCCACCCTCAACCTTAAAATCCACCTATCCCCCCTCCTATAATTGCATCATAACCCCACACCCCACCATATACATACAGAAATCTAACGTAACTTGCAGCGTCGCCCGGTAGCCTCTCAACATGTCACGCGCATGCAATTTCGCCTCCGCATACTCTCTCTCTCTTCCTCCTTCCACGCTTACGCACGAGGCGTCGACGGCGAAAGTGCTTACAGTCTGGAGGGGAAGGAGGTGGAGGAGGCTCAAACGACATCTCGCGCGAGAGAGCGTCATATCCGACACTTCTCTGCCTGCCTGTGTGTGTGTACATGTACGCTCGCGCTCTTCACGCGCGTGTACGCATATATACGCGCGGGGAGGGGGGGGGGGGGGAGAATACTCCTCCCGCCTACCCGAATTAATAATGGCGCACCCCTGAGGTGCGACGCCCTCGTGTTTCTTGACGCGCGAAGCTTATACGTGTATATATATATATATATATATAGATGTATAAGGAGGAGGGGGCAGAAAAAAAGGGTTGATGGTTGCGTGCTTACTACTGCTGTTACTGCTTTTTTTTTCACCGACAACAAGGGGTGTGGAGTTTTTGTGCGACGTACGCGTGTTTTTCTTTTCTTTTTTTTCGTCGACTTTGAGCTCTCTACTGCGTGTCGTTTGTCACGATGCTCATTTTTACGGTAATTAGGAGAAAAGTGTATAGTTGGCTGCAGTGCTCACGTGTTGTGTATATATATACGCGTGTACTCGCAAAGACCATTAAAATATCTAGTGTCACAGCGGCACACGTCTATAGAAAACGAAAAATTATTGCCGTGTTCACAAATTACGCTGATATTGTGTAGGTTCTTTAATAAATTTTACATTCGACTAAATTATAATCCGTATATATTAAATCAGCTGTTGATTACAAAAAAAATTCGAGGACTTCGGGCATCAGTCTGTTAATAAAGGCTAATTTTCGAATTCGATAAATCAATTTTAAAAGCAGATTCAATTAAGAATAATACATCGAAAGCATGTGTGTGTGTATGTGTGTGTGTGTGTGTATATGTGTGTATTACCACGATCAGCACGGGACGATTAAATGTATATTTTTATTGAAACATCCACGTCCGGAGCACAAAGGAATTCATTTAAAAACAATAAATCGTAACTCGTTAACCCGCGAGCCATGCAAGCCGCACGTATATATACATATATCGCTCCATAAACTGTACAAAGCGCGCGGTCTTTCAAAAATCCTAAATATGCATTCCCCGACGCAACGCGCATGCCTCGATATAATGAAAAAAAGGTCGCTCTCTCTCTCTCTCTCACGCGCGCGTTCATATTTACGACGGATTTTACCCTGCGCGGAATAATTTCGCGAAAAATCCATAATTCATCGGTATAGTCTCTCCCTCGCTCTCTTGTTCGCGAACGCATGCATAAATTTAAAATCTATTAAACCTAGACTCTTCTTCGTTCCAAACCGTTTTGTATATATATGTACACTATATATACGGTCTACCAAAACAACGATATTATATAATACGCCTCGCGTCGTAAAAAAAGAAAAGAACAACGCGAAAGAAAACGTTTCTAACCGTATATCGAGCATCGATCACGCTCTCTCACATACACAGATATTCTATACTATATACCTATAGCTACCACGTTTCGTCACGCGTCAACAAGTATACTATCATCGCGATCCCCTCTGGTTCAAGCTCGCTATATGTGGGGGGTGGCAGCGCGTCTCATTACGGGCATTATCGCGGTGACGGTATATAGAGCCCCGCACGTGACGCTCGTAAAACAGGCCGACAGTGGTATGCTGTGTATATATACATATATATACATGGGTTGGTTGGGAGGCGCAAAATGTTTAGCCCTGATTGTAAGAGGCTTGGGGGGGGCCGAGCGAGCGAGCGAGTGAGCGCGCCTCATTCGGCCTAACAACCCTTGTTTACGTTTACGGCCGGGGCGACGCTTTAACGAGCGCGTAGGCGCACACGAGAGAGCGCGCGTGTCTTTCGATGCGGTCGCCGACGTAGTGCTTTTTGCGGGAATTTACGAGTATATATGTGGATGTATGTGTATGTGTGTGTGTGTGTGGCGAGAAGGGGAGGAGAGAGAATGAAGTCGAGTTGGTGAGAGTGGAGAGATTGTGTATTATTAATTTTAATACAGCGAGTGTATAGAGGGGACGGGGGCGACTGGTTTTGTGAATGAGAGAAAGTATATAGGGAGAGTGAGTGAGGCGAGGGTAGGAACAGATGGTAAGGGTAGGGTGTGGATGCCTTTAGCGATTTGCATGCAATCTGAATGTAAAAGTGTGTGTATTTTGGGTGTGTGGGGACGCGTGACTCGGGTGATCAGGAATCCATGGTGTTGGATCGAGGGTTGTGACGGCAGTCTTAATTATGCGGGGTAGATATATCTAATGTAAAGGTGAATTTATGACTGTTTTCGATTCGATAGATTTTTTGAATATTTAGTTAGTTTTTGGAAAGCTGTATATGATAATGCTGGATGCTCAATAGGTTCTGTTTGTAGTACTGTTTTGAATTTAATAGGAAGAGTTTACTTTAATACTTGGATATACGTCTTAGAAAGATTTTTGTTTTTGTAATGCCTAATCCAAAAGTAAATGTATACTTTTATGTTAATCGTCAAATATACCTCGATTTCTGGATCTCAGTCACTTTTACACATTTTTAATGAATTCACTGTCTATCAATCTGTATATTATTAAATATATTATGTAAAAAAAACTTATTTTCTAATCATCACTGCTTCTATTAATACACAAGAGATAAAAAAGTCACGAAAAAAAATTATAATTTGCTAAATTCAAACAATCCAAAAAAAAAAATTACTGTTAGAGTTGGTTTCTCACTCCGCGGTTCGCATTTTACCCGCGCCTAGCGACCTCTTTGTGTAGCGCGTACAGC
>JAWWEQ010042609.1:0-17785 GCA_035583055.1 Torymus tubicola | reverse complement strand
ATTAATGAAAAAAATTACCTGCCCAACGTGATCTGGTTCATCGTTAAAGCTTTTTAAAATAGCTTGCGCGATATTATTAGCTTTGGTATTAATTTGTCTTTCTGGTCTAATAATAATATTATTTTCAATTACAAAATTTGGCTCAAGCTGCATAAAACGGTAATTACGTGTTAGATAAATTTTTAATAATACATTTTCTTAGTTTTAATTATAAATATACCGTACATTTTTATCAATCGTTAAGAATACCATGATTATTGGCAATCCCAAATGGAGTCGTAATAGTAAATATCATATATGTTGACAAATTATTTCTTCCACAACTGAAAACGGTTCAACTTTATTGTTATAACTGTAAGAAAAATTTAATGTAATTTATGTAATGATTTTATAATGAACTCACTATCTTTTATCATTCAAAGAACAAGTGTAAGATATCAAATTAATGAATACGTTGTGAACATCGAATTATGATACATGTGTGTACAATATATACTTACATGAATTAAAATAATACTCAGTGAAAACTTAAAATTGTTGATAATACTGTATGAATAGAAGATGTCAAATATGGCGATTAGTTACTTTAGTAGTTAAACGACTACAGACATTTGGTAATACTGTATAAGGATTAAGAAATCACGTTAGTTTATACTATTAAAACATGCAGGTATCATCTATGCACAATATGTCACGCAGTACTGAGCGCTTATTCCGCGGTTAACACATTCTTTTTCTTATCAGAGACTTGCTCTGATGAATGACGATACGGAATCAAATTGATTTATAAGAGCATCAGAAATTCAGTTTCTGGATTTGACTGTAGGAGCACTTCTTTATGAAAGATAGTGCGAGACATAGTGTCTCGTGATTTTTCTGACTGGGCTTTTTAATAGAAGATCTGAGCTATTTTATGCCTAAAATAAACTATTCTTTATAAAAACGAAATTTCTCTCTTTAGTTACAACTTAAGGAATATTTCAGTTATGTATATAAAATATTATATCAAATATAAAATATTAATGGGGCATAATAAGTTTCAATTTAAGTCTTATTATCTTAATCTACTTTTGATGGCCGTTTTGACATACTTTCTTAAACAATCAATATATTTTTTAACGGACTTGGATTTCAGAACAAATGGTTTTACTTTTTCGTTTTACAATAATTTATCAGTATTTATTACTTCTTATGATTTTTTTAATCTTTTCAAAATTCATTAAATATTCATTGTAAATTTTTATCATCTTTTTTCAAATTTTATTGCTTTATTTTAGTAATGATTATAACAAATAAAAATATGAATATATGTAAGAAAATTTGTCAAATCATCACACTTTTTGTGACACAAAACTGGCAAAAACGTTTTGTAGATATACACCTATCATGACATATTATTTAAGAAAAGAATTAAAAAAGCGTGTTTTATTGCATGTTTTACTGTGTCTTTACTTAGGCGAATACTAAAAATAATTATACTTCTTATTAAATCTTGGTAAGTCAAAAAATTACTATTTATATTGTACAGTAAACATAATTTCGACTATTATCGATCGATTAAAAACGTTATCACAAGTGCGAGAATTAACCGCTTGAGTCGTCAAATGACTATGGGTGTAAATCAATGCTACAAATAGATTAAGTAAACACATATTTTATATCACAAATAACATGAAGGTGTAATCTGTACAAAACGTGCCATAGCACTAAGAGCTTGGTCTGAGGCTGGTGCACGCCTTTTCTCACTAATTCGAGCGTTAGTTTATATATCAAGAAATTTAAACATATGTCGTTGGGTTCTAGACCATGACAGTTGTATAGTAGTAGGGCGTTTTATATTTTTACAATTGACATAAATTTTTCAAAATAAATTATCAACATTTGAAATTTCGACACAAGTGTTAAATTTTATGTTTTTGAAAACGATATTTAGACAGAAAACAAAATATATTGTATATTAAAACAATAATAAAAATCATTTAATAAATAAAACAATTAATGATTTCAAGACATTCAAGACACGAGGTTCAAATAAAGAAAACACTATTTTCGTTAAAATTAAAAAAAATTATTTATTGCTGTTGTTTCGGATAACCGTATTTGGTAGCTTCTTTGAACATTCCTACGAAAGAATCCACAATTTCTTCACCGTTAGGAATAATCTGGTCAGCAGGAAGGATAAAACCGTGTTTTCCTGTGTCTCGTAACTCGTAAGTGTACGCAATTGGCACTTTCAGAGTAGCCTTCGCCCAGTCCATGGAACTTCCAGATGCGACGTCTAAAATATATGATCAATTGTTAATACCTATATCGCTCATGAATCTACTAAAGTTTAACGAGATCTTATAAAAATCTCAATAAATATCAATCAATTGGTTAGATATGTTCGAGGCACAAAATAAATACTACTTACAAATAGTTTCGGCGATGTTTCCGGTAACGTACTTGGTGCCGTATTTCTTAGCCAAAGCGTTGATGGTCTTCTGACCGATGGCGTACTAAAACACCCAAGGTAAAAAATCACATGAGAAATGATGATACATAGCGTATGATAAATATGATGTTAAACAAAGAAAAAACAGTCCAACTCACGGATTCATCGTAGTTATCGAGATGCTCAGTGGTATGGCCATAGGGGAACAGTAGCAGCTGTGAATAACTATGGAACGAGATGTAAGCGAAAAGCTTGTCACCGATGGACTTGATGTACTCGGAGAGAGTCCTGGTCTCGACCTCGGAGAAGGCGCTACGCCCGGCGAATGTATCGGCACATGGGTTTCGACTGGCACCACCTCCTACGTGATAAAAGCCAAAGTTTTCGGTTAGTGGATTTCCTTACACGAACGTAGGATTTCGTTAAGATTAAGTGCAGTATAAGAAGATAAAGAAAGAGAGAAAGATAAACTTACCCATCCACTTGTAGCCCCAGTTGCGGTTGGCGTCGGCGCCCTTGCAGAGAACGTTGCTCTTCGACAGAGTCTTGCGCCAGATACGGTTCTGGAAAAGAAGAACAAACGGCTTGGCTCAGAAAGTTTTCACATATATATATATGCATATATACAAAACGACGGTAGTTGTGTACAGCATAGCATCTGAAGTTTTGATTAATTTCTATTGTTATGTATAACGCGGTATATGCATGTTCGTCTGTAATTAAATCAGACGTATACATTAACAAAAATAAGCGGTTTCTTTATTATATATATACACATACTTGTACAGTTTTCTCATAATAAATTTTCTACTAATAACGATCAAGTTTAATAAACTACTCTAACAATATAGAGAGCGTGATGAAATATTTAACGTTTCAACTACCAGTGAGGGTGAACCCAAATTAGTCTCGGAATGAAGTTTTCCATAAGTTTTCCCTTAACGACTTGGATAACTCTCGCACATAAACTTACAGTCGTGTGGGTGTAGACGTAACCATCAGGGTTGAACGAGGGGAACATGTACCAGTCGTGAGCCTCAGCCAGTCTTCGAACTTCAGGATCCTGGCTCGTTAAGAACTCGTTGATCAAGTAGGTAACAGTAGCCGGGGATATCCATTCGCGAGCGTGTATACCACCCTCGACAAATACTCCAGGCTTGTTCTCGCCGAAACTGATCTTCACACCCTTGATATCACGGCCTTGGTATGTATGGCCACCAACGACAACTTGCACCTTGTCAGGGTATTGCTCGGCAAGGGAATCCAGCCAATCGTAGATCTCCTCGAGGGTGTGGTAACGTTTCCAACCGAAACCACCTTCCCGGGTCGTTGGATTCTCGTTATCGATCAGACGCTGGACGTTCTTTACGTAAGTCTCATAGTGAAGAGACGTGGCGTTCATTAGCTCGGTGAACTCGCCCATGAGGCTGGGAGCGACCATGAGGTCGACTGGGCTGGATACGCGGCTTGGGCCCATCCAGTAGGAGTACTGTTGATGATGTGAATATTAATATATCATAATGCTTTTTTACTGTATAATTGATTGACCTTGAAAGAGATTTGATTATTATTCTTATAAATGGAATATGAAATGAATCTGCGAAAAGTATTGCTCATGGCTTTTGTATCTTTTTTGTGTGCGTCAGTTCTATTATATATGGATCATATAAGATTACCTGAATACGCTTTGGATCGATTAATCAGAATTTAGTTAATTCAATTTTCGTTTCATTCAAATGCCTATCAAAAAGTTATTTATGATTATATACATATTAATATAAAAAATATTAATATATATAAACTTGTATAAAGTTAACTATATATAAATTATATATAATCGTATATTAATTTCTTTACCTAAATGAATACTTACTGCCATAAAATGTTAAATAACAATCTTAAAATAAAAATTTTCATTGCATAATTAAATTATTTTATTTTTAAAAACATTTCAATATTTCATTTACCTTATATAATACATTATTAAAAAAGTTAATATGACAAAGTATTTATAAAAGTGACGTATTCTTTTACTTGACGAAAAAAAAGTAATGGCTAACCCTTTTTTTCTATCCCAGTCGAATGTTGAGATAAAGGAATTCGAGGCTACTTTTTATCTGACGCTAGATTGCCTGGGTTCCGGTCGTTAAACCAAATGTAGAAAGAGAATGGAAACAAATGTCTCGCGATAATAGAAAATATATAATGTAAATCTAGGCGATTAGCATTTTACGAGCATCAAAACACCAATGAGTCATTTTTCGTTAATTAAGGTTTGTAAGAACGAGGAGGAGAATAAAAGAAAATCACTTACGCCCTCATTGAGCCTTTCCAACTGCTTGAGGAGTTCTAATTGTTCGAGATTTTCAGGGACAATTCGGAAAACTTGATAGTTCTCGAAACTAGCCTTTTCGGACGCGGCGAACGCCACTAGGGCGGAAAGTACCAATATACGCAGCATCTTATCTCTGAAAATAAAAATATTTTTTAGTTGATAAACTTTGGTGAATGGTATATATATATTAGCTGCTTCTATAATGACACTAGAAAAAGATTATAATATCAATTTCAATCATCAAGATGACTTCAGATATCTGACCTGAATAAGAGTTCACGCAGTATAGGAAAAGTAATTTAAATAGTATTAAAGCAATAATATTGTAAATTGCTTACCATTTAACTATTAATTGATATTTAAGCTAACAATAATTTTCCATTCTTCAAAATATAAAATTCTTCCGAGAAGTCGTACTAAATAAAAGTGTATTTTGTAGTTTTATCTCAAAATAAAATTATTCCTTACCAAATGGCTTTTAACTCGCGAATAATTAATAAAAATGTCAAACAATAACTATACCCGTGATCCCACATAAAAAATGAAACTAATAAACAAAGAAAACCTTATACATTGAATCAATTATACAATTTCTATATAAAACACCTGAAAACTTTCCCTACAGCCATTCCCATCTCAAAAAAATTCACTATGTACCACCAACCCGAGGTATATCCAATAAACCCGCGTCCTAACCCATCGGCCAATATACAAGTACTCACCCTTTGTTAACCGCCGGAGATGAAGTTCTGAGCGTTGTTATCATGTGCCACTTGTATTTATTTAAGCCATCCCCACTCCACTTCCTCACCTCATACCATACCGGCGCTTATATACACCTTGTGTATAATACGCACTCACTTGCGACTTTTCTGTATATATATACGCACGTATAATACGCACTCCACTGCAGCGTGTTTACGCGTACGGGGAGGCATACAAATCTGTGCAAAAATTTAGCCTGCGACGATTAATCTCTCGCCGTAATAAAGATTGCACATCGAACTTATCACCGAATAAGCATCTATATTTCGCGGCTTATCGACATCGGTCGTTGCGGACAATGATCGTGTCGCACCCTATACATACAACACCGGCGTCGTCTTTCGTGGAATTTCAAATCAAATATTATATACTTAATATCAATGACCTTTTTATCGAATTTTTGTATGTATATATATATAATATATAAAAACCTACGTGCAGTTGGTTGCAACTGCGTGTATAAGTATATGCACGCTCGTATAACTGTTTGTAAACACTTGTCGATTATCTTTGCGCAATTCTCGCGATTTAGTAATCAAATTGTACTTTCAATCACGGCGCTGCGTGTATATATATATACACATACTTACATTAAAATTGTAAAAAGGCCGCAGTCAGGCAGAAAATATGAGTATGCATCTATATACACGCGCGCTCGCTCGCTCGCTCACGCTGTCTCTCTTTCCCTCCGCTTAGGCAATTCTCGCAAGAATGTAGCGAGCGTTATATACTCGCCTCGGTATAATGCATAATCGTCTGCAAAAAAAAAAAAGAAACGCGAAGAGACTGACCTTCGATTCCTCCGTGTCTCGTATAGTTCTTTCAACCTGCTACCTCACTTGTATATACAGCTATCGGTTGGTATCCAAAGCAAGGCATGATAACCTAGCCAACCTGGTATCCTGCGAATTCCCGCGTTCGTCCGCGGTGTATAAGATATATATATATATGCGCACTCGCGCGTATACGTGCGATTATGTGAGAACACATGCCAAGCAATATCGCGTGCGCTCTCACTTGATTATGTGCACTTCCTTTATTACTATGTGTGTGTATGTGTATGCGTGTGTGGACAGAAATGAAGTTTTCCGCTGTGCTTGTGTATGTGTATATATTCAACCCCTTTGAAACAGCCTCTCGCGCATGTTATATAGCTGCTTGTATATTAAAGTTAGCAAAGAGAAGGGGATGCGCAATTTGCAGGCGGTAGGGTTCAGAAGAGGGTTCACAAGGTTTTGGAAACTCAGGTGATATACATATGACTCTGTCGATTCTTGGTGTTTCGTTGCAGTTGCTTGATATTACAGATGCGAGCTGGCATACAGTGTTTTAATTTGTTTCAATGATTTATGTTATTTATCCCGTAGTTATCTGATTATATTCCATTGTTTATGTAATAGAAAATAATGATATATACATATATATGATTTAGTCATATTTGAGATAAATGTTTAACAAAGTTTTCAATTATATAAAAAGCATTATACGTATAAACAATAAGTCGTATAGTGTGATGCCCCTATTTATTTTCTGAAAATCAATATATATATATATATATATATATATATATGTATCACTTGTAAATTTGTTTTGAAGCTAATTACACATGCTCGTCGGGTAATTGCGAAGGTGTATATACGCTGTGCAGATAGTCAAAAACGTTCTTGATTAAATTATGTCGAGGTTTGTCCTTGTCTAGTAATCAATTCCCGCGAAACAATCGACGCGCTACACTTATATGTATATATACACGTGCGCATCATTACGATAACTTTATTAGCGTTTCTGTAATAATCGAATAATCATTATGATTTATTACACGACATACTTTTGCAAAGCATAATAATCCTACGAAAGTATTATGCTTATATTCCACGATTGTGTGTACTACGTGCAGTGAAACGCAGTAACTTACGTCCCCGCTGCACTTTAAGCAAAGTGTGTTGTACCCATCGATATCTCTGTCATGACAGCTCTCATCAATTTTATTTCATTACCTTTTTCTCTATTTACTCTGCAAATATACCATATCTCTCATATATATAAAGCTTCGTTCCAAGTGCACACATTTCCATCCGCTTCAACATCCTTGATTAAAAATTCACCAACTATAGTATATATATATCAAGTGACACGCCAAATCATCCTCATCGAATTAACGTACTCTCACATATATATACGGACTATTTACGAGAGTCCCTACTTCCTCTCTTCCCCTCTCTCTCTCTCTCTCTCTCTTTACATCACCCGCACTCTCGCTCATAGCCCTGACCCACCCGATATCTTATACTCGCGCGAGCGCGCGCACTAATCCACTTTTCCTTTCCGTTCCTCCTTCTGTTCTCTCTCTCTCTCTCTCTCTCTCTCTCTCTCTCTCTCTCTCTTGCCTCGGGATAGCCGCCTGCTGTTTAGCATAACAGTTACTTATATCCGATTCGATGCGCTTTATAGCCAGGCGAACTCACTATAATTGCTGAAATACCATATTCCTGCTGAAGCTGTGCGATTCGGGGGTGGAATATATAATAGTTCGAAGAGCGGTGGAATTTTCGATATTTTTGAATGGAGGTAGGGAAAAGTTTTGGAGGATGCGTGACTTTTAGGTTTTTAAAGGTTGATTGATTGCGCGATTTGATTTATCGGTGATATATATACATCCATTTAAAAGTAATTCAAGCGTGATGTAATTTTCTCAACGTCATCATTAATATAAAATTGTTATATATATACCTAGTTTCATCTTCCCTTCAGAATTTGAAGATATTGGTTTTCAATTGACGTCGTGGCGTATAGTAAGAGAGCCCGTAATTGGTTTTTCTCATTACTCCTTTTAGCAGAAAATGAGACCAAGATTCATTTAAAGACAACTTTTCAGTCTACGTGGTGGAACATAACAGGACGAAACCATCAAAACCTCAAATTACTCTTATTTCTCGATATGTATCCCACCGCTTCAACGCACCGTTGACGTATAGAAAAGGAAAAAAAAAACTTAATTGCTTTAATGCAGCGTCGCGGAAAAATATGGTGTATATAGTCCCCAGTTGCAGCTCTGTGCGCGCGCGCGCCCGTAATAAAAGACTCGTCCTCACAAAGCTGCGAGATGTGATTCTCAAAAGTTTTACAGTCGGTTAGAGCTGCATCAAGAACAGAATACAAAAGAAAGAGAATTTTCTTTTTTTTCCTCTCTTCTCTCTTTTTTTTTCATCAGTATACCAAACTCTATATCTCGTAATAGCCCTCGCGACCTCTACACGCCATTGTTGCGCTCGTATCTTTTATATGAAAAATATATTGTTTTGTTTTTAGAATTTACTTTCAAGGTCTAGTAAGATTATTATGCGCGTAACGACACAGAGGTATGGTGATAAGTATAAGGCACTCAATTTTTTGTTTTATCTAATCCGTATGTACATCACATGTACATTTACCGGTGCATCGTCAAAGAGACCCATTGACCTTTGATAAAGGAACCTGGATATATACTGCAAAACGATTTTGAACATTTAAGAATGAATCCCAGTGGGGACATTTGTAATGAGATCTTTTTATAAAATGACTTGCTATTCTCAAATGTGCGTTATAATTTTATTACATAATTATGTTGAAAGCAATTGAGAGCGACCGTAAAAGTAGAGAGAAAAATCTTCAAGCTTTAGTTCCTTAAATAAGTATTGATTGAATGGAAAGTGTAAGTAATCAAAAATATAAAAAGTAAAAATATCTCTAATTAAGTTCCTAGAACGACAAAAGAAAGAAATTTTTCTAGTTTTCTTATGCTATATTTTTGATTGATTGTAACTTTATTTTATTTATTTATTTATTTATTTAAGAAATATATACGGGCAGATGCCACAATACAAAAGATAAGTGATTAAATCGTCGTATACAAATATAAGTAATAACAGGTAAAACAAAATTCTTAACGCTAGTAACATTGAAACAGATGTAATTTTGCTCGACTTTTGAACGCAGTAACATTTACAATTGAAGTAATGTGAGATGGCAGAGTATTCCACAAACGAAGCAGCCTGGCAATTACAAAGTTAAAAATGAAATTATTACTTGCTTGTCGTTCTTTAAGAATTCGCGAATTTCTAATTTCGTACGTAGTATCACAGAGGGTAAACAGATTCAATAATTGGGGACAAAAAATATTGGATCGAAGAATTTTGAAGGTAAGAAGTACATCAATAGAGTAAAAAAAAAGTTTATAGTTGGAATTTTGAACTTAGATGAGATGGGAGAGTAATTGTGGTCAAATATAGTCATTGGCGAATCAGATTTAAAAACTAAATATCTCAGAAATTTCCTCTGAATTGCTTCAATTTTATTTATCTGAATGGAAGCGGAAGGCCTCCAGACCGATGAAGCATAAGTTAGAGTAGGAACTACTAGAGTTTTAAATAACGTTATTAAAGAATACATATGTGGAAAGGAAATTTTTTAAGACCTTTATTCAAGTCTTCTACTTTTTTATTCTTTTTATTTCCGTCAGTCATTTTTCTATAATAATAAATATTCCTTAAGATTTGATGAATTTCAGTCATTACTCTTATGAAAACAACAGATATTTGAGATTAATATCTTAGGAATAAAAGGGCTCATGGGTTCCTTAAGAAGAAAAATATCTCAGATCCAAATCTCGGATTTTTATCAAAACTTGAGATGTTTTTAGATACTGAAATATAAAAGAAACCACGATATTAGATCCTAATGCTTCGATAAACGGAAATTATTATTATTTATTATTAAATCTAAAATTACAGCTTCCTTCATAATTCGCTATCTAAAAACATTTCTCAAATTTTGAGAAAAGTTCGCAACCCGTATCTGAGATAATCTCCTTATAAATTTTAAAACCATTTTCAGAAAATTAAGTTCTTCTTGCAATAACGTTTTGTGGACTAAATTTTTTCCAACTAGTTGAGCGTAAAGCCGTCGAAACTCCATTATTCAATTTGGAGCAATAGAAATCGAACTACAGCACTAAACAACTCGAACCGCGACTTTATATAATCATGCCGACCGAATGACAGAGCGTCTAATTATTACCCCGAAATTAACGCTTCTGCGCACTGTGGAATCTGGAAAGAGAGAATTAATGGTACAATAGATAATTAACTTCTCCTCCCACTCCAACTGCGCCTGACGAATTGCTCCGTTTTCAAACCGGAGCGCAGAAATATTATCCTCGTCCAGTAGATGCCAACACCAGTCAACTTTACTCCCGCCCTCTATCATCCTCACACTCAACTACGATGTTCGACCATATACTCGTTGATAACTTACACCTTTTTTTCCTTATTGAGGTATCGACATCAAGCCATGTCCTCAATCAAAAATTCTAATCTAATCTTCATAAAAAACTCTTCTTCAGTTAATATAGCTCCTTCTCTTCTTTATTAAAGTATTTAATCTTGTAATATATCTATATTTATAATCTTTGGACTAGATTTATTCAATTCAGATTTCATAATATACAGTCCATTTCCATAAATGACGACATGTACAGGTAAAAGAATTGACGTCACTACCTATGTCAACTTTTATAACCGTAATTTGGAATGGTTGATATATGACACTGAACATTAGGTAAACCTCATCCATTTAAATAATTTTATTAACAAATAACAACCGTAAAGATCAAATATACTAATTATAAGAAAGATAATAAACTGACAGTCAGGATACAAATGGTACGTTCCTTTTAGTTTCCCTCGCATACAACGTTTATGACATCACTACCTCTGTTATAGACGCCGTATAGGCGGTAAACTTTTGAAATACAAAAGCAATTTTTGATACCGGCTGTTCTGACTCATTTTCTTTCACCCTTATATTTTCTCTTCTCTCTTTACTACTCTTTTTCCATATAAATTTAATTTAAAGGAATATAAAGTTATAATTTATATAAGACAGAAGACTGACAAACGAAAATCAAAATCTGTCTCCAAAAAGTTTCCACGTAAATTTATTTTAATATCTCCTACTCAATTTTATGGCATCACTACCCTTGTCAAAATTAAAGAGAAGGTTTTTAATACTATTGTTTTCCTTTGAAATGAGACTGATTTCCACTCTTGTTGTCAAATTCTACTTAGCTTACTATATTCATTCTCTTCTTGAGTAAAGATATACTTGAATTCATTAACTTTAAATCAAATATAATTTTCTACAGATTTAACTCTGTACACTCTAAATTAATCAACAAACCTATTACACAATTATCTTATTGTACAAAATAAAATCAACAAATCTAATAACTATTTCCATACTACATCTATTAAAAATAGTACATAAATCATCATAACTCAATCCCTTTTGAGTTTGAAAATTGTTTTAGTAAACTTCTATGAGTGGACGCATTCGGGCATTCCCAAATAAGATGTTCTACTGTTTGGATACCGCCACATTCACAAATTTCGGAATTAACAATGTTTTTTTTTCAAGAAAATGAGCTTTAGTTCTTGTATGATTAGACTTAATACGGTTTATAAGAATGATTCTCTTCCTATCAAATTCAAAATGCTTAAACCAAGGTGTATTAAATTAAGGTAGTAAAGTTTCTTTCTAATTAATGAATTTATGTTGGATTTCCAAGATGTTAATAGAATCTTTAGCAAGATTATCAACAATTTCTTTTCCTACTATTCCAACATGACTAGGAATCCAATAGAATCTAATTTGTCCCACATCCATCATTATTTTTCAAGCCGTCGGTAAAGATATAGTATAATATTAATTTGATATAAGTCCTGAGGAATTTTTTTATTATTAGGGCTAAACATAACAAATTTAGATTTCTCAAATGAAATACCAAATTTAAACTGATTAACCATTCATGAATATCTACAGCCGATTGAGAAAGATTCTCAATCAAAAACTCTACATCTTTATTCGCACTATAAACTAAAATATCATCTGCAAATGAAAGAAGTTTGCAGTTCATATTTATTTTTAGAATAATATCTGCAATATAGACATTAAACAAAATAGGGCTTAGTATAGAGCCCTAAGGAAGACCCTTATTAGTACTCCTATTATCTATTTCTATCCCACCAAAATAACCAAATAATTTCCTATTCATAATTAAACTTATACCTATATGTACTACGCAGGCGTAGCTCCGCTAGCAACACCGACATATGCACCACGTGTTTACTGCCTCTGACACGCGATCGTAAACACGGAGACGTATGGAAGCCTGTACGCGTCCCGACTGGCGCAGACGCGGCGCGCATGTCGTTTGCGTGCGCTACGATAGTATGAGTGCGCGTGCAGTTTCGTTTAAACTTAACCTCCAAACAAAAGTGCTATCTTTTGAATCACTATCTTTTGGAGTCGCTTGTACATGGTGACCACTAATCAGGCGCGGGCAATCTTCTATCCTTCTCACCCATACGTACATGACGTCACGTTCTTTAAGAGCAAGTGAGACACTAAATCGCCACCTGGTCACGCTGCGATTGTAGCCAAGTTATATCTATGCAAAATGAGGTTGATAAAAATTGTTGACGACAACGAGAACATAAATTTACATGTTGACGGTGAAAATTTGGAGGTTAAGTTTAAACAAAACTGCACGCGCTCACTAACGTAGCGTACGCAAACGACATGCGCGCCGCGCCTGCGTCAGTTGGGACTCCCGACTCGGGAGCCCGTATACAGGCTTCCGTAGAGAGTAGAGACGCGCGCGTCTATCTCCATAAAGAGAGGCAGCACTGCCCACTATACGTTCCCCCAGTAACACATGTTGTCTCCGTCTGTATGCCCAGATCGGGAAAGAGCATCGCAAACTCAGTCGATCCCATGTATATAATAGTAGACGACAGTGCCGTAAGCCCGTTGTGTCAAATGTCACTGGCGTAAAAGAAAAAAAGAGAGGGATGGTAGTAAAACAGCTGAAGAGACACATAATAGAAGAAAAGCTCTGGTGCTTGGATGGCCGATAGTATACCAAAAAATCATCGGCTATACAGTCGACGTATTATATCTAAAGGGCAGTGCGGGGGAGTATATAGCACAAGAGCGAGCGCTTCGCTCGTGGTGGTGCAGCAGCAGCATTAGCGGAATATGGTTAATTTTAGTGCATGACGTTTCCTCAGCCGCGCGCACGGATTTCCTCTCTTTCGTTGCCTCTCTTCATCTGGATGTTCTCCATTGCCTCCCGTGTGTGTTTATTTTTAGCAAAAATAGTCGTCTGTAGTGACCGCGCCTTTCTGTGTGTTTTTAACGTGAATCTCAACAGGATAATTTTTTATCCGAGCGAAGTGAGTTTGTGTGTAACCTTCGAGAGAAGAGTCGATTCTTTTTTAAAAAAGAAAAGAGAGAGAGAGGAACTGAGTAATAAAAAAAATGGAGGATATCTTTCAGTGGTGTCGCGAGGGCAACGCGATGCAGATTCGCGTCTGGCTTGATGATACCGAGCATGACATGAATCAAGGGTACGATGCTTTTTTTGCTTTTCAGTTTAAACTGTCAGTGAAGATTTTTAGGAGGATTTGGAAATTTAATTATGGTTTGTTTACTTGTTTGTGCAGAGATGACCATGGATTCAGTCCCCTTCACTGGTGCTGTAAGGAAGGACACACAAAGTTAGCGGAGCTGCTTATTAGCAGAGGAGCTCGCATTAATGCTACGAATAGAGGAGACGACACACCACTGCATTTAGCTTCTGCTCATGGCCATAGAGATATTGTGCAAATGGTAGGCTTGAAAATATTTTGTTTATTGTCATATAACTTTATGTCAAATTCGCATTTTACTTATGATATTTTATTCTACTTCTAGTTACTTAGAAATAAAGCTGATGTAAATGTTGCGAATGAACATGGTAACACTGCTCTTCATTATGCTTGTTTCTGGGGATATCAGGATGTTGCAGAAGATTTGATAGGAGCTGGGGCATTAGTATCTATTGCAAATAAAGACAGTGATACACCTCTAGATAAAAGCAGGGGACCTTTGGCGAAACGACTACATGGTTTGTAACAAAATTAAATTATCTTATGTTAATAACTGAATAAAATCTAAATATTATGTCAATTTTTAGATTTGGCAGTTGAATTTGGACAAGATCTCAAAAAGATTCAATTCAAAGATCAAAGTTGGCTTGGTCTTAAAACAAGGAGTCGTAAGTGTCTATTTATTTATTTATTATTATTATACAGGCTGAAAGCCCTTAATACTATATATTTATATAAAATATAATATACAATAATCGATCAAAACCGTCAATAATTAGTTGTAAAAGATTTGAGGGAACGTTTAAAGGTAGAAATGTTGGAGATTCTTGATATTCTGTGCGGGAGTAAGTTAAAGGAACGTTTGATTCTATTTAAGGTGGAAAAAAAGCCAAACCTTGAAAAACTAACGTCCTCCTGTAAAATTCTGTTCGCTCGCTGATTATAAGTAAGCTGCCTAACGGAAAGCAGATTACTAATGTGATTACAGTTATAGTAATTATTTATTTTTTTATTTATGTATTTGAAAGTATACGGGCGCAAGGCCCTGTTACAAGAATATAATTAGTAAAGACGGTGCTGCGACCACCAGCACAAATCGAAAGTTGCTCGAATAAGGCGTGACAAGTACGTACGCAAAACTGCAGTTAATCGACAATAAGTTAATTCATAATAATTTGCATAACAGTACGCTTAAAAATACCAATAGACGCGATGTTCTGTACATCACAGTGCAGACGGTTCCAGGAGCGCCGCAGCTTGGCTATGGGAGAGTTGAATAGATAATTGGTTGTATGTAGATCCTCTTGTATAGAACGGAAACTACGGATGTGGTATACGTTCTCCCGGCTTATGAAAATTAATCAAAATAATTATTCAAAATTTTAAACGCTAGTAAACAATTAATCATAGTAAACAATCATGATAATGGTGCAAAGTATTTTAACAATAAAGTAATCAAGATGTTATAAATAACTGTCAATCCTATTCTGTTATCAGGTGATGCCACTTTATCAAGACACAAGGGTATTAATATGGCAGATCTGTCCTTACATACGCAATTAGCAGTATCTCCGAGTGGGGAAACTTGGAGAGGTCGTTGGCAAAATAATGATATTGTTGCAAAAATTCTTTCTGTACGTGAATGTTCTGCTAGAATCTCCAGAGACTTTAATGAAGAATTTCCAAAACTCCGAATATTTTCACATCCAAATGTGCTTCCTGTTTTGGGCTGTGTTAACCAGCCTCCTAGACTTGCTACTGTTTCACAGTACATGCCAAGAGGTAGTCTTCATCGCTTACTACATGGTGGTACAGGTGTAGTAGTCGATACAGCTAGAGCCTTACGTTTAGCCCTTGATGTTGCAAGAGCTATGGCGTTTTTGCATGGGCTAGAAAGACAAAATCGCTGCAGATTTTATTTAAATAGTAAACATGTGATGGTCAGTAGATTTTATCTTAGAAAAAATAAAATATTGTTTTAAATTTCATATTTAAGCAACATTTTTGTATTAATAGATTGATGAAGATTTGACCGCACGCGTAAATATGGCAGATTCAAAATTCTCTTTCCAAGAAATTGGTCGTATTTACGAACCTGCTTGGATGTCTCCAGAGGCTCTAAGTAAAAAACCATCTGAAATAAATTTAGAAGCTAGTGATATGTGGAGTTTTGCTGTTTTATTGTGGGAACTTGCCACAAGAGAAGTGCCATTTGCTGATTTGTCTCCTATGGAGTGCGGAATGAAGGTAAACATTTTTCTTTTCAATTATTACATTTTTCTTTCATCAATTTATTTGTACTTATTTTTAATCTGCATGCGTTTTATTTTAGATTGCCTTAGAAGATTTGCGGGTCAGTATTCCACCAGGAATATCTCCCCATCTTGCTAAACTCATACGAATTTGTATGAACGAAGATCCAGGAAAGCGACCTTCATTCGATATGGTTGTACCAATTTTAGACAAAATGAAACGTTAAACACATATTTATCGTTCGTTCTCATAAAATGTGTTCATGAAACTTTGAGAACGACGATACAATCAAAGGACCATCGTGCAACGTTCCAGTTTCATCGACAAACAACGGGTAAAGAAACACATACCCCGGGAAGGTAAGTTACCTGCAGAGCAGCAGATAACTTACTTTAAAACGGAAATCAACGTATAATCAAATGCATGAAATGAATACGAATTACTAACTATAATAATTATTTACGACCAATGAATAATAATACTACAATGTATAAATTAAAATCAACATTATATTGTTTATAAAAAAAAATCACAAATAATTAACTTCTTTGTTAGTTTCAAATTGTTTAAAGTATAAATTTTAACGGTAGAAAATCGATAATTAACACCTCAACATTAAGAGATTTTTTTGTTTAAACTTTGAGTGTAAAAAGTAAGTGCGTATGAGAGAAAAGAAAATCAACTCAAATAATTAAAGAAATATATTCCTTGATCTTTTCTCTCACTCGCACTCACATAAAAAAAGAACAGGCATAAATGCGTGCAATATCACCACGTCATTGCGTGTACATAGAGACATACAGCCCCACGAAAACACCCAAATTCGAGTAAATAGACTAGCGAGGTGCGAACTGTATATCTCCGGAAGATCCCGATCGATAGAAAGGGGTCGAGAATGAAGGAGAGCGACGGAAGAATGTCAGTTTTTTTTACTCCCTTGTGCCGCAAGAAAGTAATATCTTGAGCAAAAACCGTGCCTACGCCAATTAACGTGGAAAATCCACTTGGAAATCCATGTTAAAAAGTCCTCCTAGATATCTACGTGGATATCCACGTAGATATCCACGAGCATGTCCACCAAGACACCCACGAGGAAATCCCTGTTCACTCCGCGGATTTCCATGTGGATTTTCCATGTGGAAATTCAGATGGATATTTTCCATAGGGTATTATCATTATTCGTACGATTAACTGTAGCATATATAGTAGTGAATAGAACATACGACGACATGTATTAGGTTAAGATCTCAATATAAAGATAAAATTGATTACTAGTTATTGTATTGCCATTTTTAGGTCCACTCCTCCTGTCCCTCACACATCCATACCACATCAATTGTCTCTATACTATATCTATTATTTTTCTATATTATTTTTTTTTATAATTATTACATTTTTTTAGCACTTGTTATATTATCATTTTTTTACAAACTAGAAAATCAACAAACGCGCCTGGATTATTTTGTTGTGGTAGATCAAATATAAATTTAGTAAGTAGTGTTTTTTTGGAATAAAGAAGTACCCATCTAT
>JAWWEQ010042598.1:0-17789 GCA_035583055.1 Torymus tubicola | reverse complement strand
GTGGTAGCAAAGATTTGTCACGCTTTTCATGAAACATTTCATGAAAGGTTTCACCAAAACTTTACATGCTATGTGGGATGTGTAGAAGATGTCGACTGTTGACTGATATCATCACTGACTGCATATATAAAATATATGTTAAATAAAAATACCTGCGCTTCTTGATTTGCATATATTAAACGTCACGTTAGAGGTTATTAATTAATCCTTTTATATTCTTATATCATATAAATATTAAAAAAAATCGACCAGATAATCTGGAAATTCGATTACATACAAAGGTGCAAACTTACATACATTTTAAAATCATTTTCACACATTTATTTTTTATCTTAAATGAACGTTAAAATTAATAGAAGTATAGATTCTATTCAAAATTAAAGAAGTGTACTGCATGGGCGCTATAAGGCTAACCGTATAGAGTCAAAGCCGGCACGCCTGCCAGCGCGGTTGTTGTTGGCCGTCACTGCGACTACCGCCCCCCCCCCCACACACTCCCCGTCCGATGTTTCTCTCTCTCTCTCTCCCCCTCTCTCTCTCGCAATGATTGCTGTTCGCTGTATATTATGTTGGGTCGTCGTTTCCTAGATACATATGTGTGTGTATATATGTATGTATATAGGGTGTGTCAAAAGTTCCGGGACGATTGGATAACTTGAGAAATACGCATCACAGAAGAAAATGACCAAAACAAAAGTTGTAGGATTTTTCCCCAGCAATCCGGCGGTGACCTTGGATTTGACATAAATCATGACCTTCAAGGTTATTTCAAGGTCAAGTACATTTCTTCAAATGGGAACCTATACTTTTGATGCCGGAAATGGAAAGAGCAGAAAATTTTACGTTCAAATATGATCTTGACCACCTAATAAGTGTGCTTTTGAAGGTCATTTTAGCTCTTTTCAAGGTCAAATGTAGTTATGGCATTAAAGTTTACCAAATAAGAGAAGGCCTTGTCTTGTATTTGACTTTGCAATGACCTTGAAAAATATACTAGTAGGTAGTCAAGGTCATATTTGAACCTAAAATTTTTTGCTCTTTCCATTTCCGGCGTCAAAATATAGGTTTCCATTTGAAAAAATGTACTTGACCTTGAAATGACATTGAAGGTCATAATCCAAGTCAAATCCAAGGTCACCACCGGATTGCTGGAGAAAATCCTACAAATTTTGTTTTGGTCATTTTCTTCTGTGATGCGTATTTCTCAAGTTATCCAATCGTCCCGGATCTTTTGACACATCCCGTATATAAAAATATATAAGCCAGATTTTTCCTTTGCGCAAATTTTTTTTGGGGTGGGTCTTGGATTTTCGCCAAATTTTAGTATGTTATAGTTACCAAAAATTAGACTTTTTGTAAATTATTAGGTCCATTGACCTCATAGGGCCCGCGAAAGGCCCTATAAAAAGTGCAAAAATGGGCCTTTTTAGCCCTATTTTCAAGATTTTTTTGTTCGGACCTCTGTGAACCGTTTTTAAGGTACTACATCTCTTTTTTTTTGCTTTCGTATCAGCTATCTAAAAAAAATTTTTTCAGACCCCAAAGTCATAAGGCCCATGTACTGGATGTGATTTAGTGCGATAAAAATTTTTGAAAATTAATTTAGCAGGTCTTGTTTGATAGTTTTTTTAATCACCTTTAAAATGCCGCAAACGGAATTGCAATCGGTTGAGTTGGCTTGTCACACACAATTGTCTTAAAAGGGCCATTTCCGGAAAAATCGCGTCTTTTCGAATTTTTAAACTGATGCCACGAAAATCTGTCTACTTCAAGTTGGCTGAAAATTTACCTGAAGGTAGTTCGATGTATGTGCAATAATCACCATATCAAATTGGTTTGCTTTTTAGCCTTTAAATAGCCTTCCGAAGCTCTCAAATATCGGCCATTTTCGCTATTTTCGCTTCTTTGTAAGCTAATGCACGTTACTCAGGGTTCGAACATAGTCTTATATTTCAATGTGATGAAAATAGATATCAAAACCTTCAAAATGAGCCATTATCGAAGTCTGTAGGTGTTATGAAACCGCAATGAATTTTTAAAGATTTTTTAATTTTCTTGGTATCAAATCCGTGAACGCTGATTTTGCGCGTTTCTGTATGTCTTAAGTAACAGCCTTGTTTTTTTAAATAGTGTAAGTAGAATTCTTTTTTAAGAAAAGTTTTTTCGACCATTTGAAGCTGAGATAAGAGGAATTCAAGGTAAGCCTCATAACAGAAAAAAGTATGGGTCAAAAATGTTTTACTCTAAAATTTACTAGAGATTTTGATGTATATTACATGTTGTAATATCACAATTTTATTCATATGCTGTAAGTAATTAGAAGTGTTTCAACATTCAATGAAGTTATACATGCTTTCTTTGGGAGATTTTAAATGTGATAAAAGATTATATTAGCTAAAAATAATTCAAGAAAAATTTATTTGAATTTTTTATTATTGAAACTGAAAGTGAATTTCTGGATTCCGAGAAAACATGCACACTTAATTAACATGTCAATAAATATTTATCTTTTACAAATTTGGGTAGTGAGACAGCGGACCATATGAGAACCAACCACTAACGCTCATAGAGGGCGTAAGTCTACAGTGTGTGTACACGTTTTCTATATTTTTGTCCTATCTATATTGCGTGTATTGACTTAAACTTGTGTTGAAAAAACTTATCTTAAAAAAAATTCAAGGTTTTCACCTCTACTTTCACTATTTTAAAAGAAAAACAATCCTGTCGAATGCCAGTTGATTTATTAGCGCTAATAGTAAGTTATCGAAAATGTGCTAAAAAGTGTAATTTCAATTTCTTTACTTACATAATTAATCATTAAGGTAGATACGAAGAGCTTCATTTTAGTTTTTGAAAGAGTTTCCTAGGTACTCTAGGACCGAAGTAACAGCCTTGTTACGTAAGACGTGCAGAAACGCGTAAAATCATCTTTCACGGATTTGATACCAAGAAAATTGAAAAATCTTAAAAAACTCAGAGCTACGGTTCCATAGCACCTAGAGACTTCGATAATGGCTCATTTTGACGGTTTTCATATCTATTTTCATTACATGATACAAGGCAGAAGAGTAACGTACGTTAGTTCATAAAGAAGCGAAAGTAGCGAAAATGGCTGATTGTTGAGAGCTACGAAAGGCTATTTAAAGGCTAAAAAACAAACCAATTTTATATGGTGGTTATTGAACATGCATAGAACTACCTTCAAATAAATTTTCAGCCAACTTGAAGTTGACCGATTTTCGTGGCGTCAGTTTGATAATTGGAAAAAACGCGATTTTTCTGGAAATGGCCCTTTTAAGACAATTGTGTAGACAAACTAACTCAACCGATTGCAATTCTGTTTGCGGCATTTTAAAGGTGATTAAAAAAACTATCAAACAAGACCTGCTAAATACATTTCCTTCCACTGAGGCAATGGTGGCAGCTTCTCAAATATGGCTAAATTTTCAAAAAATTTTATCGCACTAAATCAGATCCCGTTCATGGGCCTTATGACTTTGGGGTCTGAAAAATTTCTTTTTAGATAACTCATACGAAAAAAAGAGATGTAATACGTTAAAAATGGTTCACAAAGCTCCGAATAAAAAAATCTTGAAAATAGGGCTAAAAAGGCCCATTTTTGCACCTTTTATATGGCCTTTCGCGGGCCCTATGGGGTCAACGGGCCTAATAATTTACAAAAAGTCTTAGTGTGAGGAAAGTGGGAAGAAAACCAAGTCTGACGATGATGATGAAGAAACTTTAGATAATCGCAAACCAGACATCAAATTTTTCACTTTTTAATATCTCTAATATGAGAACATCTTTTTACATGAAAAACTTTTCATGCAACAGAGTATAATAATATAAAGCATGTTGTTATTTTATTTGAATCAATATAAAAGCGTTAAAAATTACAGTAAATATTACAAAATCTCGGGCGCCCATTTCAAAGTATATGTAGAGCGGTCAACCCTCAGTCTTTTTCTACATGAGACAGATACTTGCCTCCGGAGCGCTCCGGCGCTCCTTGATTTTTTTATTGATAATAATATTTTAGTTCATTTATTCAGTTGATTTTGGTCTGGTAGGCCTACAGGTGTAAAATCCCCGTAAGCGATCGGACAATAATTGTTGCCTTAATCAGATCGTTCCTCTATGGCCTAGCATTGATTGGCCGGACAATAATTCTTGCCTCAATCAGCTGGTTTGTCTATCGTCGTACCATCATCGGCTGGACCAAAATAGGGTTCTAAACTTCAACCTACTACGTTCTCGTCGTGGACTCTGGACATCGATAAACATATTATTTTGATGACTGAATGTAGGCTCTATTGCGAACAGTTTTACTTTATACGAATAATTACCTATTGGATTACCTTAAAAACGAACCACCAGTAATTTGGTTTTCAAGTCTTGCTAGAGTTGGTTTCAACTTAAAATGATCTTTAAAGGTCATTTCGACTTTTAACTTAATTTTAAAGTTTCTGTTTAAAAAATTCGATTTGACTTTCAAATGATCTTAAAGGTCAATACCAAGGTCAAATTGGAGGTCACTATTCTGTGTCCCCCTCCGAATTCAACAACTTTTATTAGGGTTATTTATAATTGGTTGTTTTCTTGACGAGATATTTAGGTACGCAATTTAAAGGGGGACATCCTGAATATGTGTTTTAAATTTCCTATCTGTAAAATTATTTTTCATTTTTTCTACTGTAAAATTACAAATGTAGTAGTAAAACTTGGGGGCTGTGCCCCATGCTCGTCTCGCTGCGCTCGTTGCACCACCTTTCATTCTAAGTAAAAACTTCGTTTTTACATTATAGGCACAACCGCATATCTGAGGATAACCTTATATTTTCACCAGACATAAATTGTAGATAATAATAAAAAAATTATTTTTATTAATATTTGAATTTTTGCAATTATTGTTTCTAACACTTTTGTGTAAACTAAAACCTTGTTATATAGTAACTCATCAGGAATTGATCGTATATGAAAATTTTAAACGGGAAAAAGTTTTGTTTTATTATTGTCTACAACTTTTGTATTTACCATTTAAACATTTATGTGTAAATCAAATCCTGCCGAGTTATAGCCGAAACCGTCCATTTTATGTATATTTAGGAGTTTAAAAGCATTTTTATAGTAGTAAAAACTACCAACAGAACAAGGTATCTTTTAAATAATTTTAGCAGATAGGCATGTAGATATTAGCTCAAAATTAATTTTCTAGACATTAAGCTTAAAAATCGATTTTTTGAAATATTTCTTTGTGCTTTCATTTTAAAAATTTGTCCTCAATTTTTCTCTTCTGAGAACCACCACTTAGGTACAATTCGAGGAGTATATTCGCCAATGCACGTTTAGATCTAACAAAAATTCGCTGTGATAATCAAGTAAGTTGATTACGTACGACCATACAGACATACATAAATGCCTAAAACAGACTCTTGATGGGGGTAAAATCATTTGTGTAGCTCAAATTTTAATTATAATAGAGTTAACAAATTTGGCTCTGGTGAAATTATAAGGTTCTCTCGAGCAGCGGTCGTACCTAATTACATGCCATGTACAAAAAATAAAAAAAATCAGTATCATCTTATCCGCCGAACAAAGTAGACGTGTTTACGTTGACTCCCGGTATATGGATAATATTAAACAAATTTACAATAACAGCTGTGGCAGTACATTTTACATTTTAAATTGAATTAATTAATAATAAACTAACAAAACCAAGTTAAGATTTTATTTTATTTTTACAGTAATCAATTTAGAAAGTCAGTTTCGAAAACATGAAATGGCCATCATCGCCCATTTCATAGAAAATAATCAAATAGATAAAAAAACTTGGAACCAAGTTAATAAGAAAAGCACAAACAACATATTCGACGCGCTCGAAAATAAATAACTCATGGACGAAACTGTAAACGGAAAAAATTATAAGTAAGAACACGCCAAAAAAATTAAAACCTCAAAAGTCACCACCTACTTTTGTAAGTGGTGTTGCAAACATCTGTCCTCTAAGGGCCTTATTAGACAATATTGCTATGGATGTTAAAATACAACCTCATACGTCTGAAAAATACCTCCCAATCGTGAAAGAATTAAAAAAGAAAAACACTGAAAGAGTTAAGAAGTGAATTAGAAAAACTAGAACACAAAGTAAGCAGAATTACAAATATACGACAAAATAAAACACAAAAACTGCTTCCACTCTTTATTGATGAGTTAGAAACAAATGAGAATAATAAAAAAATTTTCAAACGAATAACTAAAACGAACTACTAAACCAAATACGAAACTTCGAACCGCCACGTATAAGAAGAGATATTGCTCAGTGTATGAAGTGTCAAGAAATATGGACACCGATTACTTCAAAAGCCCTGTTTGCGTCAAATACACAGAAAAGCATCTTACTTACTATCAAAGAAAAAATTCAAGGAACCAAATGTTCAAACTGTGATGGTAATCACCGGGCTAGATATAGAAGATGCATGGTAAGGACAAAATTATAACAGAAACTCTTTCCAGCGCTACGGGCAAAACGTTCAGACCAAAATAAAAATTTGTACATCAATAAAAATATAAGTAATTTCGTTAGATCTAACGTCTCTTTTGTCCAAGCAGTGAACAGCAATATAAATAATACACAGGAAGATCAAAAACAAACACAGGTACAAACGTACCTGTAGTAAACAACTAACGCATGAAAGAAATGATGTTTCAGTTTATTAATAAAATGATCGCTATGCTAAAACTTCTCCTTAAAATGAACCATAAACTCAATGTCGCAATAAGAAATTTTAATGGCCTAGCTCACAGAAGCTTGGAATTAAAAACTTTCATAAGAAACGAAAATATTGATATAATGCTAATTTCTGAAACACATTTCACATAAAAAAACTTTATGAAAATTCCAAAGTATACGGTATTAATACAAACCATTCTGACGGTAAAGCACACGTAGACAGTGTAATAACTATTAAGAATGAAATTGAGCACTATGAGAATGCAGAATATTTTAAAAACTACCTTCAAGCTACAAGTGTCACAGTCGAGGACAAAAATGGACCATCCACATTTTTGGCTTCATTGTCCGCCAAAATTGTCGATTAGCCAAGAAAAATTTATTTAACTTTTTAACAGTTTAGGTAACCGTTTTCTAGCAGATGGTGACTATAATGACAAACACCCATGGTGGAGATCAAGGTCGATAAAATTGAATCCGAAAGGTAGACGACTATATCTATCCTTACAAGCAGGAACTTTCACCCCAATTTGTATTGGACAACCAACATACTGGCTTTCCGATACGAGTAAATTCCCAGAATTAATTAATTTTGATGTTAAAGAAATAAACGCAAATCGCATAACCGATGAATCTTGTCTTGACCTAAGCTCAGATCACTCTCCAATTATAAATAAAATAGGCTATAGAGTTATAAACAAAACAAAAAAATAGTTTTGCTATAAGTAAAACACTATCTAAAGAATATATAGAAAAAGGCTAGATGAAAATATTACAAGACAGAAATATAATTCCTGCACACCAATTTGGTTTTCGTAACAAGCATTCCACTATATGTAGAACAAGTGAATAGTACCCAGCAACTTTTACCAGTTAATAAAGTCATACCTATGTAAAAGAATGTTTTAAATCAAAATTAATAATAAAATAACACAACTTTACCCACTTAAAGCTGAAGTTCGTCAAGGTAGCATGCTGGGCCCAATTCTATATCTAATCTACACCGCAGATATATGTATTATGAAAAATATAATCCTCGAAACTTACGTAGATGATACTGCTTTCTTAACAACCCACTCAATCCCTATTATAACTTCTTCCACGCTACAGAACTACTTACTAAATATACAATAATGGTTCAAAACATAGAAAATTAATATCAATGAAAATAAATCTGTGCAAATTACATTCACTTTACGGAAAGAGACACGTCCCCCTGTGTATCTAAATAGACAACGTGGAAAGAATATATCTGGGCCAAAAGAATACAGCTCAACCTCAAGTTTTGGCAGATGTACTTGTTACCAGGTAGAACATCTAATCTATCAATTGAAAACAAGCTATTGATACACAAATGTGAAATAAAACCTGTATGGACTTACGGCAACAATTGTGGGGAACTCAAACATCGAAATAATTCACAATTTCAGAACCTACCCCTTAGAAATATATTAAATGTATCGTGGGTTGTACTAAACGCATTTAATTTTACTACTTTGAAAATAGGTCATATTGATTGCCTATGCTCAGTGTAGTAAAAAGGCAAAATACCCCACTGTGCGTCGCCACGGTTATGTCCAAACTTAAACTGCCGCCAATTCATAACCGGCAAGTGCGCAGACGACGCAACAATGCAGTCTCTCTCTCTCTCTCTTTCTCTCGCTCTCTCTCTCTCACACACACACACGCTCAGTTATGTGTGTATGTGTGTGTCGGAACCGAGTGCGCCGCTCCTTCACTGTTCGCGCGTCAGTGTATGTGTATAGCACAATACAGCGAGGGCGCGGTGTATATTACCGAACTTCAATTTAAACGTAATACAACCTAACCTACTTATTTTTTATATTTTATCTGACGCTTTATCATTTCCCTTTATCATTTCAATAACATTCCCCATTCCCCGCCGCCTCCGCGGTCGTTGCACATAAGAAGAGTGCATCGTGTAGAACTGACTAGCCGGCAAACGATACCAGTGACTAAAGGTCATCAGTGAGTTCACGTCATTGGTGAGAAATAAAGCGCGAGTTTCAAGCTCGCATGTTGCACGATAAAACACCAGATCTTATTCTGGTCATTGTGGTCAAGGAAAAGGTGATTGAAAGACCGAGGTTCGAAGCACCTAGTCGCATAGGTGGACGCACTTGGTGACTAAAAACCACACCGTGACAAACTCCTTTGGAAGGCATTTTTAGCGATAAACACAAGAATAGTTTTTTTTTGTAGAATTATCTCAGCTTTTCAATAAAAATACTTTTAATGCCGTACGTTTATGCTTTCTCTTACATATATGCAAATGAAACATATAAATTAAAAAAATTAGATATCCGATCAGGACTTTTTCTACAAAAAATTCGTGGACATACCTTTTTTTTGTCCAAAAGTGTCGGTATGAATCCCGTAATCATTAACGATCGTTTTTAGATCTAAAAAAATTCAATCGTGTCATAATTTTTTTAAAAAAGTCGTACGCAGGTCTGAAAAAAGTATAATTAAATTCTACGAAAAATTTCAAAAAAGATCTATGTAAGATATTTCAGTTTTTGATCTCTTATATCCGGAAAACTATTGGTCAAAATAATCTAAAAAAATTCAAGGGTATCCAGAATGAGTAGCAGAATATTTCCTGAGAGTTAAAGCAAATCTATTTTTTGACCTCTCGATTTGACTGACACATGGTGGTATATATACTTATCTAATAAAAATCTGTGCCGTTGATATATGAAATATTTCAGGTGAAATAAGCAGCTCAAAATTTTAAAATTGCTCAAAATTTGTAGACACTTAGTTTTTTATGAAAAAAAACATGTTCCTAGATTTTTAGAGCAATATTTCAATAATTACAAAAGTTATTGCACGTCAAAAATTGTTATTTTTTGCAGTTTTTGGGGAAATCTCAACTTTTGCCATTTTTTTACTCACTATCCTGGAATTTCTTGTATAGCACATTGATTGGTAAAAAGTTTGCATTTTACTTCTAGAATGTAGTCATATTTTATTTATGCCTCTTTTTGAAAGTCTCTGATCAGCTGCTTTACAATGTACCTTTATCAAAAAAAGAAAGGAGTGCGACAGAATATTTTTTGTTCGACAATTTTTTTTCTGATTCCGTATTATAAACCCTTTAACATAAACTCTGAACCTAGATTTGCAACATCTTCAGAAAAGAGCTATGAATTTTTAAAAGATGTAAAAATAGTAAAAAGACCCTGTTTCTGACATGACTAGCGGAGTCTAGTTTACTTATTACTGACTTTCATGTGTTTATTTCACAGAATTTTGTTTATATGCTGCTTCTTCAATAGAGTATGATTATATTTTAACTACTTATATTTTATTTTGTAATTTTTGATGTGACTTTTGTAATTATTGAAATATTGCTCTAAAAATTTAGGGAAGTTTTTTTCATAAAAAAACTAAGTATCTACAAAATTTGAGCTGTTTTAAAATTTTGAGCTGCTCATTTCACCTGAAATATCCCATACATATAGATATAGATAAATTCTTTTTATCCGTTGACTTCTTGAGAATAACTTTCGTCGTGTGTTGATCCTAACAGTTCGATATTTTTCAACATTGTCAAAAATAACTCATTGTCATAATTTTTTGCTTTCCATTTGGTTCTTGTATTTCTGGAATTTGTACTAGATTTCTTATTTGGGATGCCTAGCTCCATTATTGTGGCTGGTGATCACGGTTTGTGTAGTGATCGTTCACAGTCCATTTGTCTACTAGCCTTACGAAACAGTTACTAACAAATGTTAGGTCTATAACAAACATGCTTTGACAAACTTCTTTAACTCTGATTTTTTCACCGAGCCGATCCAGCTGAACGTTTCTTCTTTCTAATCTAAAGTCTCATTCTTCCTTGCCGCCTTCATGCTTTTCGACTGCCTGAATCGACTTAATTTTACGATAATCTACCACACCATAGTAAATTCTAGTTATAATATCTGGTAATTTCTAAATCAACTCTATATTATAGAATCCATCCAAATCATATAAATAAAGAAAAAGTACTTCCAAATCATAAGTTTAATAATGGGTTTCATATGCTACGTAGAAAATTACGTATGTTGAGAGGGTATGCGTACAGATTGTATTTTTTACATAGATGATGTCTATTGAATGCAACTATTAGCATGCTCGTAAAGTGAATACCCATCGTAGTTTTATCTGAGTACTGTGGTTTAGCTGAAAACTCTATTTTTATCTTTTTTCAATTGTTTACATTGTGCCTAACGCCACTGTAAGCTTGTCGACAGTAATATATTGTGGAATACCTTCTATGTGTTTGCTATTGCATCGTGTATGAGGTCTAGAGTAGTGGTCCCGGTTTGTGTGCTTGTCCCTGTTAGTCTTTTTAGAGATATTTGACATAAATTAAATATTTTAACCTTAAAAATTATGATAAACTATTAATAAAAGCACCAAAATGTTGATTTATACAACAAAAAACACTGTTTGATGACTTATTTTTTAATTATATATAGTTAAAAACACACACTAATACGGACATTTCGTCGGCTGAAAGGCACACTAATCAGGTAGAAGACCCGATTATGGCATACAGGGAGTAGGAGTACCCTAGTATGGCATACCGGGAGAGAAGAGACCGCGCAAGAGACAGACAGTGCTCACTCTGCCCTTGCGAACCGGTGAGGATGTGATATGTACATAATATAGAAATAGGTGTAAGGACTATGTATTTGCGTTCACTCGTTTTTAAGCACTACGTTTTGTACATAAATACATACGCGGTGTACGCGTTTAGTCCTAGATCACCAAGTTGTTACATGTCAATAACTAATTTTTTTTGAGTAAAAATCTTTCATGAATGATACGATATTATTAAACATGAACAGACATACTCTTGATTTCTTATATTTTTTTAGCCTTGAAACGGTATTAAGAAAGTTTACTCTTTTAATCTTAATATATTAATCTCTTTTATTATATTAATATAATGAAATTGTTTAAAGACATTTTTACATTTTTAAACTATGCCATACCTTAAATTATAAGTGTATAATTTACATATATTTTTACACTACTGATTTTCTGAAAGTTAATTGAAATTCGTTAATTTTTTGTTGTAGTTAAAATTATACCTGCATCTGTGGCCTCATCTTCAACTGCAAGATTTAATCATCAGCTACTATTTTCTGTCATCGTATTTCTGTTCCTGTTCTGCCAGATTCATCACATAATTTCTTTGTAAAAGTCAATTATTATAAGTTACCAATAACACGTTTACATTTCGTTGTAAAAAGAATTAGAATATTATTATCGATCATAAATGACTCCCACTATTTTTCATCACTATTCGTTCATCACTCAACTGATGACAGTGATTATATTATACATTATTATTCACAGTATATTATTTATATACTTCATATAAATAAAAAATAGATTTAAATTATTCATCCAGTATATGGTAATAAGACTAGTAAGTGCAAGCATAGAAATATCAAAAACCAAAGAATTCAAGCACTTATTTCAAAACCTAGTTAATAATTCATGATCTAAAAAAACTCTATTAAAACATTGAGTAACTACTTATATTTAAAATAATTTCTTTGAGATTTCATGCTCAAAGTATACGTTGAACCAAGTTTTTGCCAAAATATACTATCCAATACACGAAAAAGCAGTTAATTTCAACTTTATATAAAATTATCATTATTTCTTCGCTAGAGTGGCCATGCAAGACTTAATAGTACATTACGATACGTGTGCCTTAAGTAGCCCATTATTGCACGGCGTAAGATGCTAACACCGTGCAATGAGGATTTACTTAAGACACGAGTGTCGTACACAATTTTATAGCATAGTTAGGTCTAAGCCCGCCGTCACGCATATTCGTGACCGAGCAGGCCACTATTGTACCGCGAGATTAGCACACGAGCGCAGCGAGTATGATAAACGCGGTAGAATAATGGACTACTTAGGTCACGGATAGGTATGACTTAAGCGTGGACTTAGGCTACACCGTACTATAAATTACTTATTTAGTGCAGTAAGCAAATAATGTGATCGGTAACCCTATTCGGGATAAGCTCCATTAAATAGCTTGGAATTTCAGCTTTCGATTAGTATTTTTTTTTAGATTCTTATGTTTTTAAAAAACCGCAAGAGCCAGCTTAAGACTAAAAGTAACGCTCGTTCGTGATATTTTAGTAGTATTTACGGGAGATCTGTTATAACTCTGTGATAAAGTATAATTGATTTATTATGATATACTTAATCAGATCTCAAAATACATTTTATATAATGTTTTGAAAATAGCCAGAAAAACTTGACTTTTTTATTCTAATAATAATAATAATAATAATAGTTTATTGTAAACGATTGTTGTTTTACAAATGTTTCTATAATACGTGTATAGAATTTATGTAAATAATATAACTTTTCGAATAATTTATAATAACATAATATTTACAATAAATACTTCTTAAAACTTCGATTTAAAATATAAATTATAAAAATATAAAAATAAGTCTCCGTTTCAGTCTCTTAAAATACTGATTTGTAATGTAATATCACAGTAAATACTTAATAACTATAATAATACTGATATTAATACTGAAGAGTAAGTCAAAAACTAAAAAACTAGTGATATCACAGATATTAAGAGCTAATTTGGTGAACTAATACACGTATGTCTCTCACAATCATTTATATAAAATACTCAAAAATTAAGGCTAAAAACACACACTCTCACACTCACCACTCACGCTAATAAATTACATTCATACCAATAAAAATGATGTATATGGGACAACACAAATACTACATAAAATAAATAAATAAAATTTACATACATATTAATCTAGATCAAGAAGATACTCTTTCAATGCTGTTTTAAACCTGCTGAGAGATGAAAGATTCCTTAAATCAGCAGGCAGAGAATTCCATAAGTCCGCACCACGTACTTGAAAAAGAATTGATTCCAGTCTTGGTGCGCATCAGGGGTACTGTTAAATCTTTAATTTCACCCCTAGTGACAGTTCTGGGTACATATCTCGAGGATAGACTCTTAAGACAGTTCGGGGTATGCATTCGCACAATTTTATACATCAGTATAGCCATGAAATAGTGTCTCCTCGTGTTAGTGTGTAGCCAACCCAACCCAGACCTGTTCTATGGGACGAAATATGATTACCTCGACCTAGACCTATCACGTATCTCACACACGAATTTTGCAGTCTTTGTATTGATTCCTCAACTCTTGAGATGCAGCAAGGAACACCGTCGAGCAATAATCTAGATGAGGGAACAGCAGAGCGGTCGCGAGCTGTTTTCGCAAGATCTCAGTGGTGTAACGTCAGAAAAATTGTAAGGCAAAGATGACGCGATTGAACTTTTTAATAATATGATTAATATGAGCTTTCCAGAAAAGCTTTGTGTCTAGTACAACACCGTGACTAGTAACGGTGTCGGAAAATGAGATGCGAGCACCATCTCCAAGGTCTGGACCTGAGTAAAAACTATTCACGAAATAGTTACTACCAAAAACGATCGTCTTTGTCTTTAGTTTATTGAGCTTGAGAAAAGCACTCACCGCCCACCTCGACACCACTTTTGCTGCCTGCTGCAGTGTTTGAATTCCCTCATCCAAATTGTCCTGAGCAACTTGTATATAGACTTGTAAATCATCTGCATAAAGTATGTGCTTGGTGCATCTCGAGTCGAGTATGTCACGTATGTCATTTATATAAAGACAAAACAACAAAGGTCCCAGAACTGATCCCTGTGGTACCCCAAGATTCGCGCATAGCCATGAAAAGGAACCATGAGAATTTGTACAAACATATTGTTGTCTACCAGAAATATAGGAGTTAATCCACATGAGAGCGTTTTTGGAGAAACCCATCAATCTCAGACAATCTAAGTAGAGCAGTCTCAGTATAATGATGTTTTTTGAAACCTGTTTGGAGAGAATCGAGGATTTTAGTCTTCATGAGAAATTCTTGCATCTGGTCCAAGGCTAATTTCTCCAACACCTTGGAAAGAAAGCATAGGATTGAAATAGGCTTAAAGTCAGATGGACGTTTAGGCGCGGCGCATTTTTTAAGTGGTGTTACGCGCGCCTTCTTCCAAAGGTTTGGGAAAACGCCTCGGGTAAATGAGCAATTGAAAAATCCGACAAGATATTTCCCAATTACAGGGAGAGCTTTAGCTACAACACTTTGAGGAATGCCATCCTCGCCACGAGCCTGAGACTTAAAATGGGAGATTGCAAGAACCATATCTGCTAACGAAACCTCTTTGAAATTAAAACTGAGGGAATTTGCAGTATTTAACACATTTCCGCAGTCCTCATCAGTGTCTTCAGGCGAGACTGACACACCAGCAAAGTATTGATTAAGCTTATCTAGTGTAAGACCATTCAAATCCTCATTTGGTTTGGATAGTAAACCCAGGTTTTTCAACTCCTTCCAAACATTTCCATTTGCAAGAGCCTCCGATAATCGATTATGACATTAAGATGTCCTGGCTGTAGTTTCGTAGTCGTCGATCTCTTCCAGGAAAACTCTATCCCCTGTCCTCTTGTATGGTCACTAAGTAGCGTCCCGTTTTTGTTGTAGTCTAGATAGCTCTGTTCCAGCCACGGTAGATGTTTATTTTGTGGTTTTATGGTCTTGATTGGGACAAGACACTCTATTGCTTTTGTTAAGTTATGACAGATGCAGCTAAGGACGGAGTCTGTGTCAGTACTGTCCGTACAGGGCCACCAATCACAAGTACCCAATACTTCTGCCAGTTGAGCTGGAGCAATACCTTTGAAATTTTGTACATTCAATTTCTCTCAGATTTTCTTGCTCTTTCTGAGATTCTGGCTCTTGCATCCATGGTGTCAATAATATGATGGGTATTATGAAAGTTAGCCGGGATGTTACGTGCGTCAAGTACTGTTTTGTTTTTATCGACAAGAATCAAGTCAATCCATGTGCGAGAATCGCGGGTGTGGAAATTTGTGGCATTATGCTGTATCACCTGCAACGATAACTCGGCTGACAAAGTACGAACAAATTGTGCGTCACTGCTATCTTTCAAGAGATCATCATTTAGATCTCCCATAATAATTTTACGTGAAAAATTACTGCAGTACTCAGTCAGTTTATCAATAATTTCGGTGTTACTAAAGAAGCATATCCCCGGAAGCCTGTAAATGACAGATATTAGCAATGGCACGGAGTTACCCTTTTTTACTGAACAGAAAATATACTCTGGGAGTTATAAAGGGCAACTCTTCCCCCATGCAGATTTCTGTCTGGTCGAAAAATTTTATAGCCTGGGATTTGAACGATGTCATCCGAAACACATGAGTCCAGCCTAGTTTCAGCCACACCAAAAGTAGCATTAGTGAAAAATGCTTTCAGCACTCCCCGATTTCCCTTTCAATTTCCAGTGGCCTTTAGTCATGTAGAGGAGGCTATTTTATCTTTCACTTTTACATCTGTATTTGTGCTTTGTTTTTTATTCATAATTTTATTTTTCCTTTTTTTAGCTTCACATGCAGTAGTTTTTCCTTTATCACTTACATTAGTAGCGATATCATCAACAGTGTCCTTTTTGTCGCTTTTTTTTTATTGTCATTCATGGTAGTTACATTTACTAATTGTTTCTTATAAGTTTTATTGCTGACTTTTTTGTCAATAGCATGCAAGTGAGCTAAAATATCATTAAGATCTCTTTTGGAAGTGAAAGAGAAAGCCTTTTCCCCATCTCTCTTCTCGGTGAGATACTTTCCATCTCTGTGCCATAGATTTTTAAATTCAATGTATTTATCTTCTTCTAAATAGTGGTTTAGATATATATTACTATTCTGCAATTTATTTGTCAATGTTTTACCAAGAAGCGAGGGATTTAAGTCTGCTATCGAAAAGCCCGTCAATTTTATTTTTTCTTTAAATACTTGCGTACGTAAAAAGCCATTGGATACTCTAACCAGCAATGATTGAGTACTCTTTAGACCGTCAGTGACTGGTGTTATATTTGTGTTTACTATGTTTGTGTCTAGTGTATCATGAGATGTAAAGGTTGATTAACATTTTGGTTGTATTGTGTACTGTGTAGTTCTTCATGCGAGGTCTCTGTTAAAATTTGGTTCTCGTCTGTAGTGTTCAACTCACATGAAGTGTAGTCATTGATGGTCTGTGGTCTGGTAGCAGTAATTGTACAATTTTTATAGAGGTTGTCGCTGTTGTTAATTTGATTGGCAAGCGTAGTAATGGATGCAGACAGAGTTAACTCGAGATTTGATAACATAGATTTAAACGCACCAAATTGTTTATCTATTTGTTCATGAAGCATGTCACACTTTTTATTAGTTGTATTTATTACGCTTAATTGTTCAACCAGCAGTTTTTCTAAGGAATCCATCTTTGACTCAAGATTGCCGATTCTCTGTGTTAAGCTGGGCAAAACACCCAGAGAAACGGCAATCCTCTCAAGCTTGGACTTTATAGAATTATGTTGGCTGCTAATTGCTTCTCCTACAGTATCTCGAACAGAAGTGGCATACCTTACTAACGTAGAGATGATGGAGCCGTTTTTTAGTCCGGTGGCATCGAGATGGTTCTGCGATAATACCGGTGATGAGCTGCTGTTGTGTCGTTGAGGAAGCTGCTATCTAGCGTCTTTTCTGCAGTCAGTCCAGTAGACAGCCTTGGCGTTCGTGCAAAGATAGTAAGACGTGATCGTGGCATCGGGGATGGCGTGTTTCGATAAGAAACCAACTTCTCACTGGTGATGTCGTTATTATTATCGTGGTGAGTGGTGTGCACATGCGTCAAGTGAGGTTGCTCAATACTTCATCTTGTTCTTCTGATTTGTTTTCCACAGACGTATTTTTGTGGAGAGAGTTTTGCTCCTTCTTACTGTACGTGAGCGAGGAAGTAGAAGTTCGCTCAATACTTTCACACTTATGCTGAACCGTGATATATTTTTCTTTATTTCTAGCAACGGTTCGTTGACCTGGTCTGCCAACCTCATCAGGCTAATTTATTTAAATAGAAAGATTTTTTTTATAATTATTACATAATTTGTGTAC
>JAWWEQ010042577.1:0-17792 GCA_035583055.1 Torymus tubicola | reverse complement strand
AACAATATATGTATTAACTTGCACACGCCTATTTTATTATTTGCCTTTCGCTTCACCATCCATTCCTCATAACAACATTTCTAATGAGAATAACAATGCAATTTATTCTTAAATGTAATTCATAGGGAGGTAAACTTTGAGGCTTTAGAGAGTTTAAATATTGGGGTAAAACCAATTCTCTCATCAAACCATTATCATTACAATTATCTGCCGAATCAATGCTTGTATACATTCGCTGATTATGACTATCTCATAATGAAACTACCATTTTATTAATTTCACTCAGATCAATACTACGTGGCGACAATATTACTCATCATAAAGATGATTTCCTATTAAATCTCCATAAGTAAAATCAATAAAATTAATATTTTTTATTATGCAACGTTCAGGAATGCTAATATTATTATCAACATCATTTAAATATCCATTTCCTATATTCAGAAAGAATCTCGAAATTGTGATATCTTCATCAGTTATTCTCATGTTTCGACACAACTTGAATTTCGTAAATGAATTCCATAATAAATTATTTTTTATTGACAATTGTCAAATTTGTTATTGATTAATTTATTCACTTCGCTTTGCTCGAGGTAATATTGGCAAAAATTGACGAAAATCACCACCTAAATTTACAATTTTCCCGCCAAATAATAAATTGTTATTCATTATATCTTTCAACGTTCCATCCATTATTTCTAGGGCGTAACGTGGAGCCATCGATGCCTCATCCCATATGAAAACATCAGTTTCTCGTAAAAATTTAGCTTCTTTTGATTGTACAGAAATATTCGATGTAGAATCTGATAACAGTGGTACAGGTAAACTTAACACTTTATAAATAATTTTTTCCGTTGCTAATAGCGTTGCAGTAATTCCAGTAATCACCATACAACATGCATTTTTGCTTTGACTCATTAATAGATTAATAAATTGTATATCGTTCATACAAGTGTTTTTCCAGAACCTTCTGGACCATCAATATAGAAACATTTGTATCCATTGTAGTTAATAGTAGCAAATACTCGCATAATTATATCAACAATTTCTTTCTGTGCGACATTCAATTAGTTATATTGATAGTTACCTACGCGTCCATGATGGTAATTAGATTCATTACAATAATCGCCATTATTTTTATCAACTCTTAATTCAGGCATTTATGGAAAATTTAAAATAGAATGACCTTCCAAAATCAGCATTTCGCAAATGACAGTATAAGCCTTATTTCCCTACAATTGTTCTGAGTGAATAGGCTGGCAATGGATTATGATACGAACAAATAAATAACGAAGACTACATGGCATCATCCAGTTCACAGTTTCTTGCATGGCTCGACTCCATTCCTCATTATTTTCTATAAGGCCTAAAGCTAAGCAAACCTCAGAGAAGGTTTCATACTCAACACCATTTACCAACTCCAAGTTTTTAAAATTTATTGCACCTCTACTATGCAATAACAATAATCTCAATCGAAATAAGTCAATATGACATGGAGATACCGAGTACATACGCCAAATACATTTGTAATGAGATTTACGCGTATACCACCTAAATACTTTATTACCATTTCCTTTGTATTCTTTATAAATATAATGAGCACGAATTTCAGTATAAGTATATGGTCTAACCGTATGATTTTGTTCGTTTAATTTAAAGTAAGTTAATAACATACGCATACGATTCAATGCTGCTTCTACTGCAATTTCATCATTTATATCATCGATTACAACGCATTGTCGTTCGCGCAAATGAACGACTTTCATTTTGCAATGGTTTATTAAGAGTGCGATAATATGCTTCAACGGGACTAACATATCGAGTCTCTATGTACGAACGAATTTCATCATGATTGATTATTCACCATTATCGGTTTCTTCAAATGTTATGTTTGTACTACTTCAACGTGTATATGACAATTAAATATACGTGATAATCCGGAACAATATGGTACTGCGCAACGATTTTTTACCACTTGATATGACGTATTATTGTTCTTCCATCATTTTGTCGTCTATAATACGGATAACCATCAGATGATATAACAGTTTCATCACAAAATTCTTTTGGATAATGCTTAGAACAGTTACTCTTAACAATGCATCTACTATGACACGGACCATGTATCATATTCTAAACAACAATATTGTACAATATATAATCATTCTCATGGTCAGGAATTTCAGCAGAAATATATTTGTCTATATCTTGAACGGTTGTCGACTTGTATCCATCCTTTAAGGTAATCAAAATATGGGTGTGTGGTAGACCTCGCATTTGAAATTCTACAACATGTACATGAGTTACTACAGACCAAAATACTTTTCTTGATTTATTAAAGACAATAAATGTTCTTTCTTTTAGTGAAGATTTCGGACACAAATATCAGAATGATGTGATGCTTGTTGTGCTAATAGCAGATTATCTCGAATCTCCCTTCAATTAGGGTTACAGGTCATGTAATAAACAAATCGAGCTTCCCTTTTCTACAAACTGTAGCCATAAAATCTTGATAATTTTGCATCATATATCTAGGAGAACCAAAGAATGTCGATGGCAATATAATTATTTTACCTACTTGACAATTCTCATTATTTGCAATATGATTTAAATGATCAACTAAACCTTGATATGATTCAACACGTAACTGTTTTTGTCTATTTCGAATATATTCAATTTGATCTCTTCCTACTTTAATGTAACTGTTTACGATCCATTGTTGAAATAATCTATGGCCCAATAAAAATGCATTAAATGTATCAGGCCTAATACTTATTCTGTATTTAATATAAGCACATCTCGTTACTCGACGCCTTGTTCTTCATATTGATCATCATTATCATGATTTATCAGAACATTTCTATTATTATTCATATTTTTTTCAGAATTTCCCTGTCAGTACCTTAGTTTGCTGCTACTCTATAGTCAACAGCTTCTTGAGGGTCTAATATAAAAAGTGTGCCATATTGAGGATTCTCATTTTTCGATGGATATAATGACTCATTAATCTGATAATATATTTTTCCTTGTATTTTGAAACAATATGGTGCCCTTCCGCCATATGCCATATTAACTAAATTAGCATTAAATGATGCGAATGAAAATGAACTGTTATAATTTTGAATACGCTCAAAACGATCCGACTTTTTATATGAGTATTTTTTAGGAACGATCGTAAATAATTTCGAAAATCCGGAATATTTGGTAATTCAACTGATCCATGACTCCAGCAATCGTTAAATAAATCTCCTCTATTTTTTACCTTCGCATATTGAAAATGTTTTGCATTTCCATGTCTACACAGAACATTCATTTCCCTTAAATAATGTTCATTGATGTTATTACCCTGCAAATAATCATTCATGTATGTATGTCTTCGCAATGCACGGTTCTCTGAATTAATTTGACGACGCCGAAGTACGAATTCGTCATCCTCATTATCGTTCTCTCTATCACGCAATCTAATGTTATCTACTGCCACTACTTGTTGTAAATTTATATCAACATTAAGAATAGATCGATTCCTAACCTCAGCTGGTGGATTTCGCTGCCTTTCTTGAACAATTGATTCATTTGCGAATGTTCGTCTTAGGTCGTGGTCTACCACGATTTGATATATTTGATTGATGTAAATTTACATTTGCATTAGAACATTCTCCTTCTCTGAATCGTCTACTACGTTCAGCGTGTAGTATTCGTTGCCTTTCTCGAACAGCCGTTTCCTCTTCCAATGTTCGTTTGATTGTTGGTCTGATTATGGTAAAAAATACGTTATAAATTATTTGAATAACACAATAAAGAGATATTAATAATATCAGTAAAGTTTTAACAAAATGGAAAATATGTTAATTTTCAATAATTGAACAGAATATTCCTAATTATATTTTATGTATTTTACTTATCAAACGTATAACTTTTATATAGTTAATATAATTCTTAGATTTCATATAGTTTTTATAGATATTATAATTCTTATAAATCATATAGTTCTTATAGTTATTATCATTTTTGTAAATAATTCTTGTAATTCATATTGTTCTTATAGTTCTTCGGTTCTTATAGTTCTTACAGTTCTCAGATTCTTATAGTTCTTATGGTTCCCAGGTTCTTATAGTTCTTATAATTCAAATAATCTTATAAAATTCTTATAACATTATTCCTTGTTCTATAATCAATTTCTTTGTCCTATAATTATTGTCGTGACCATGATATAGTAGATGCAAACAGTGGTGATAGCAAAGCTGATTGTTTGGCGTGCCTTATCTCATTTGTTATCTGCAGCAGCTACAAGTAAGGAGAGAACTGTGGCTTTAGTCACAACTTGTTGTGTGATTAGTAAAATAACTTTTGACAAGTTTTCTTTCTAAATTAAAAAAGAATTAAAAAAAAAGTAAAAATGAAACTAAAAAAATTTAAGAATAACATAAATGGAAAAAACATTGAATAATTTTTTTTAAGAGCTGGAAAGAGCTGTCACAATCTCAGTTCAAACCAGCTCTATCTCAACGCCCAATGCAAAAAGTGTCTATCTCAACCTTCAATTCAAAAAAGGTCTATCCCGGCCCCCAATGCAAAAAGACGCTATCTCGGCGTTCAGTGCAAAAAGGGTCTATCTCGGCGCTCAGTTCAGAAAGGATCTATCTCAGCCGTGAGTCTCATAGCGATCAATGCTTTAGAATTTTATTCTATTCATTTAATTAAATAAACAAAACTTATAGGTAGGGGAAGCAAGTTTCCTGAAGAAAAGTGGAGGCATGCAGGCAGGCTACAAATAAAATTTTAAATCAAATAACTTCTCAAACGAAATGTAAATGATAAATGCTAAACCACAAACTTTTAACTCAACTACCCCATGTTCCGCGTCCTGCCAATAAAAAAAATATACCCTAAGCTCCAAAACCCACCCACCCCACGCACTGCGAGTGGCTAATAGTAACGCCTTGAAAAGTACCCGGTACTCCTTGACCCGGATTTAAGGCTCTGATTTACATAAAAGTTGTAACCTTAATAAGCGCGTGCAGCTTTATGATAAAATAAACGTCAAATGCGAACTGAGCACGTTTTTCGCACGTGCGTTTTCTTTTGAAAAGCGATAAAGCTCCTCTATAATTAAAGTAACTTCATAGTACCAGGAGTTGCACTATCGAAGGCGAGCTCTTTGCACACATGAGAGTAGCTCGATTGCTGAGAGAAACAAGGCGCTATTCCGGTCCGAGCAGCGAAAAACGCGCTATCTTCAGCAGTATTTTTTTTCTTCAATTTTGTGCGCGTGTATCCCGTGGCGAATGATGAACGTCGTCTGCCGGAATATTTTTTCCAAGATTGAGACTAGAGCAGTTTCTAGCGGAGATTTGGGCAGAAAAACTAAGACTTTTTTCTTCTAGAGCACTCTTTTTCTTTCATACCGCGAAAATACTGTCCCCGTAAGAGTAGCGGTACCCTGGCCGGAGTCGCGCTGCCGAAGGCAAGTTCTGTAAGTGTAGGTTCTCTTTTTGTAAAATGGAAAAGCTCCCCTACAATAAAAATAACCTTATGATAACACGACTGGCACTCTCGACGGTAGGATTTGCATGCGTGCATTATTTTTTATAACGCGAAATTACTCTTCCTAAGCGAGAGTAGCTGTACCTTGTCAGAAGTCACGCTCTCAACGGCGAGCTTTTCACTTGGGCTTTTACTTCCATACCACGAACTGACTCTAAGTCAGAGTACCGGTAGCGTGGCAGGAGTCGCGCTGTGGAAGGCGAGTTTTTCGTACATACGTTTGCTTTTGTGAAACGAAAAAGCTCCTCTGATATATATTTTTCTATTTACTTTTACAATTCTAGAAAAATATCTAAAATTGTTTGTTTATTCAGTGTTTACTTAAAAAAATTGATGTGTTGAAGGTCACAAATTATACCTACAATCAGCATTAATATTAATATTCATATTAATATTTTATATTAATATTAATATTAATATTAATATTTTATATTAATATTAATATTAATCTTTTATATTAATATTAATATTAATCTTTTATATTAATATTAATATTAATATTTTATATTAATATTAATATTAATATTCTTTTTTTATAGTGTTTAACATTTATTTGCATATGCATAATATACATATATCTTATTTTATATTTTGATCTGAACGAATCTTCTGAAATTGAATATTAGCGAGAATAGTTGAAAAGCGGCCTGCGACTTAACCTTCTTCACTATTCGATTAACGTTTTTTTCAATCGAATTCTTATTTTGTCGACAGTAAGATTTGTGGAATATATACGTTTAATAAGCTAATATCTACTTTGGAAAAGCTGATTGAAACCAGAAGTAAGATAGAAACGAATTACTGCGATTTTGAAAATGTAAGAGTGGTATATTTTATGAGCAATGATTTTATTAAATTACTGTATCACTAAGTCACTTGTATAGTGAGGTATATGGCTAGAGTAGTCAGATCAACAGCTCGGGACTAAGCAAACATCTTGATTTTGGCGGTACGCTGTTCCAGTGCACAGGGTTCGTACTTGTATACAGAAACCTATTAAGCCTCTTAAATACACTACAGCAAAAAGTACTCTTTTTTTTATCTTCGCGCCTTTGACTTTATATTTTAAATATGCTTCATATTAGTTTTCCTCAGTTTTTTCGCGTCTCTATCTTTGCCACTGATTTTTTCAATAAAATTTAAATTGACGTAGATCACTAGTAACTTTAATTTATGAGTCTTAGCGCTCCGTGCGCAAAGCTCGATCTTACATGCTTGAATAAGAAAGCCTATGCTATGAAACTTTTTGCACAGAAAATATTATTTGAGGCATGAGCATGGAGGTGATTTTGAATTCGTGTGCTCTTTTCGACCCAAGCGCCATTGAGCGTTTTATTGTAACCACAAAATATTGTAAATTTCTATAGTTACACGCACACATGCACAGGCGTACGCACGCGTATACACACACGCGTGCGCGGGTTTGTATGTATATATTTATACATGCACATACATACATACATATACTCACATCGCAGATGCCATACCCACACACATACTTCTCTAAATTTCATTTATTAAGTAATCTCATTTTTATGTAGATTTTCCTAATGGAAGATGAAGATGAAGAATGTTTCTTGAATTTAAATCAAGATTCCAGAATAGCTCAGGTAGTAGAGAGTAATATTTCTGAGTTAAGAGATCTATCTACTGAGAATGATTTGACGTTTTTAAGCAATTTTAACAACGCGAGTGAATGTACATTAACAGAAGCTACTTATATCGATATCGATAATCAGAATGAAAGCTCTAATGAAATTTTCTCAAGTGAAACTACACTTAAGAATATGATTAGCTATCGATTGGATGATATAGATGATATACATAATAATGATAAGGACCATGAATATAATATAATTTGTAGTATAGAATTTACTAGTCAACTTAATAATAAATCAGAAAATTATTTACACAACCCAAGTGAGGTAAATCTCGCTGAAGATAAAGACAGTCAAGCCTTATGGTCAGATAATGATAATAATTTAGAAGATTACGAAATTGATTCAGTCTACTGCACTTCTGACGATGAAGAAATCTCTAAAAGTATTACTGAAAATAACAACATCGACGACAATGAAATCATTAGTAAAACACACCAAAATTTACCTGAATATGATAATAAAAAAAGAAAATACGTAACGAATGATAATTTGACCAGCAAGAAACTAAATAAACCAGAAAAATGGGAGACAAACATTAAAAAAAGTGCAGTTAATCATGATCTGGCACATAAAACACTTAAGGCAAACAATATTATTCCTGCTCGTTCAATGAAAAGAACGTGTGGACCTGGCTGTCGTTTCAAATGCGAAAATAAAATAACAGAAGGAGAAAGAAAAGCTTTATTCACCAGTTTTTGGAGTATTCCAGAGCAGTCCGTAAATATCATTTTCTAGCTCGCTTTGTGACTGAAAAGCCGGTAGAAAACCGGTCGAAATGTTATAAGTGAAGAGAAAAACATTGATATGATTGGGTATTTGCACTGTGATGTTTTCAATCAAGAGAAATTATTAATTAACGGTGTCGAATTACATGTGCGACTCATACGATCACGAAATAGCTTTTGCCTTATGGATCCGACAGGGCTTTATGCAGCACAAATCACTGAAGCTGCAATCTTTGTACGTCGCGTCAGACTTAGTCCAAGCATTACATTGGCTCACGAAAAAGCACTTTCGAAAACGACAACTAAACATCCCCTCATACGTGTAGAAGTAAAAGCTATTATGATGCATGGTGGCATTCATGAAGAAACACTAGATAATGTCATTTTAGGATAATTAACAAAAAGAAGTATTGTTGGCTTTGTAGAAAATAGAGCTTTTAACGGTGATAAGAATCTCAACCATTTTAACTTTAAAAATTTCAATATAAATTACTTGTTTCTTTACATTAATGGTGTACAAATATCCTCTAAACCATTACAACCTAATTTTAAAACAAACAATATGTATGTTGATGCATATCATACTTTATTCTCTGGTACAGGTACCCATTATTTAAATGAAGATACACATTGGATTTTAGTAAATCATAGTAGTGTAAGAATTAATTTACGTTTTCATGATCCATTAAATAGTACAGGAAATTGTATAATATATACTGAATATGAAAATATTCTTGAAATTGATTCGTCACGTCAAGTTCTCGTGGAGCATAGTGGGTGAGGTGGTGGGGAAAGTTTATAAAAGGAGAGAGAGGTTTTCTGATGTGTTAGCCGTTGATTGGACGTGTATATTGAGAACTATGAAAATGGATATCGTTGTAGATATACAGTGTGTTAAAGATTATAAAAACTGCGTGTTGCCAAAAAAAGTCGCAGTTCTTCCGTTAGATCAACATTTCATAGGACACTGGATTGTTTCTCCAAATAGACAAATAATTGCACTATGTGAAGAGGCTAGAAAAGAAAACGATAAAGATATTTCCGAAAAAGTGTTGTTCAAAAACCTCGTAGAAATTTGTAAGAGAGTAAACAAAATTTATGTTCGTGGTAGAGGAATGTGACAATTTTATGAAAAATGACTACACGACACATTGTAAAATTAGAATTTAAAGAAGGTTGTCCACCATTTCACAAACTCGCAGCATCTGGTAATTACTGTATGTACAATGTCTTAAAATCTTGCTTATCAACGTATAGTTGTGCTTTGAACAACGTCTCTAAGTTAAAAACATGGTTGAATACAGGTGGTAAAACACAAACTGCTGAAGAAGAATTTATCTTTGAACCACCTATTAATCTCTGTGATGAACAATATACAAATTCAGCGGATTTTATCTCGAATTCCTGCATGCGTGTGGGGGTCTTTGCGGCCGATGAAATTCCCTTGGTCTGGACGAGACCGACAGCTTTTATTTTCAACACCCAAAGTCACAATAAATCTGGTTTGCATTGGGTTGCTATTTATGTCAATAAAAATGGCGATGCTTTTTACTTTGATAGTTTTGGCGTACCTCCTTACATACCGGCTCATATAAATCGCATTCGAAGAAATTTTAGAAAATTTCGGTGGAATTCACGACAACTATAAAGTTAAACTTCAGATACATGTGGCTATTTTTGTCTCATTTTTTTATTTTATATGTCTGTGGGACTTGGAATTCGACGTTTTCTCGAAAATTTTTCCTACAATTTGCGCAAAAATGATAAAATTGTTAGAAATTATGTTTCAAAATTGCATAGTCGACATATTTCGACGGGTAACAGGCACGAATGACGTACATTAATAAGCTTAATACGGGAATTCTGTTTAACCGACACAAATCCCTCACAGAGCTGAGTCTCCGTAATGGTACTTGGCATGCCACCTAACCTAACTGACGAGAACTTAACCCTAAGAGCTCAAGTCATGTGAGCATGATTGAACCCGGGTTAATTTATAAGACACGTACTAACCTGATTTCAGCTAATTTAATATAACTAATTTTGAGTGTCGCGCCTAACCATTGTAGGTTCCTAATAGACGTACTATAGGTAGAACCTATAATTACAGACTGAATGAACCTGGATTACGTAATAACCACGTGTTTTCTAGCAAAACATTAAACAAGGATAGCATGATGGGAAATAATATAAGTGCGAGTGAGATAGACTAACAATTATTAATTGATTTAATTATTTCTAGCTCTCCGATAATTTGAATAAACAATCAACGTAATATTTAGAGCAAATCAAATATCGAGCATCCATTTCGAGCAGAATTAAGTAAAAAATGAGCGTAATTAATAAATTGTCCACATTCTGCATTTATAATAAATTATGGTATGAAAAGATTATATTTTTCAGCAGGAGATATGAAAGCTGTTGGTGAATTATAATTATTAACGAATTGTTATCGTATATGCATGCAGAATTGTTCGCTTGAATAATTATTAACAAATAAACAGAAGAAGGAGAGGGAAGAGAGAGAGAGCGGTAGACCGTACAGGATTAGCCAATCCAAGGATATTACGCATGAGGAGATGCGCAATTTTTATCTAAATTAAATAGAAATAGGTCATCTGCGCACCCCCACATACAGGAATTTTGGGGTATAAGTGGGGGTGCTCTGGGCGGTTTTGTACTCTCATTCCTCAGCTCCAGTGGGATTATTTCTTCAAATAGCTCCAGCAGTAGCAGCTCTAGCAGCAGGCAGCAGTGGCAGTGTCATCGTCGGCCACAACAGCACCCGTGCAAGGTATTTGCCAAGGCCTGCGAATACTCCTCCGGGATAAAGCGGGCCGAGTCGAGTTGGTTCGCCTAACTCGGCGCTTAGTTTTTATTATTTGCGGGGGGACGGAAACAGAGGTGGCTTACCTTCCCTACCCCACTAAGGTTACCTTTAGGTAACCGACCCGTCGGAATAGGTTGTCTTTTTTTATAATTATTACTATTATTACTATTATTATTATTACTAGTTTTTTTTTGTTAGTTACAAATTTTTTTATTATTATTATTCTATTTTTTTCTTGTTGTTTCTTTATAAAATTAAATTTTTTTTATGAAGTTTATATATATATTTTTTTCTTTCTTGTAACAATTGAAATTTAACCTAAGTATGGGTTTTCAATAAAGTTCGACTATTTCAATATATTTTCAAATATTTCTTGTATTCATTCAACCTGCCGGATGTACCCAACAACCATTCCCTATTCCTTTTCACCACGTCATAAATAACACTTTTTTTTCTTTTTATTCATTTTATTTTTTTTTATTTAATATTTAAAGTTGCACACAACTATTAGTATTATTTTTAACATCGTTATCATCATTGGTATCATCAATAGTAATTTGCTTTGTTTTGCTTTGCTTTGAATTAAAACCAGCTTTGCTTTGTTTAATTTTCTCTTTTTTTTATTTTATTATTATATTTTTCTTGTTTTATTTTTATTTCTTTATTTTCAATTAAAACCAATTTTTTTTATCGTTACGTCTTCTTTTCTTTTACTTTATTTTTATTTGCTCATTTTCGATTAATTATTTATTAGTTAGTAACTATATGATAAGTAAACTGTCTCACCAATGACTAGTCACGGCATCAATAGTGAGCAGCAGTGTGATCGTCGAGGACACCGAATCTATATGATATGTACTATCATCACCATTGCACTTAGGTGACTTATTCCTAGATTATCCCGACCTATCCTACGAACCCTTACAATTTCCCCACTGTTACCACACCCATTCCATTAGCAAACTGATTAAATTGTATAGTCAACATATTTTCCCACTACTGTCATACCCCTTCCATTAACAAATCCTCCTCCACCATCTATATGAGTTCAGTCAATCAATCCTTCTTAAAATAATACACATGGAGGCTGGTCAAGGCAAACGTAAATACGAGACAATGGCTGGTCAACATAGTGCTACCAAATATCATTGCCATCAGCTGCTGCGGATGGTGTATGGACTAAATAAATCTTAGACCAAGAAAATTATAATTGGCCTAGAAAATAAGGAAATTGGCGGTGAATTTTTCCCAGTGATCCGCCTTAGTGCTGATGCCTTTGTTGGTATACTATGTACTGCGTCTGACTGGCATCTATTTGAAGAAAATTTTCAAACCATTGAGAAATTCTTTGAAACTGGAGATGGTGATATGCTGGATAGAAAGATACCGTTTAGCCATTTCAGCATAAAGCTTATTACGTGTTGTGGCGACAAGGCGTTTGAGCTGGTGGAAGAAAAAGATTCACTGACGTCGCATGATCAACCACCAATAAAGCGGTACCACCGTAGTTTAAAATTTAAAAAAGATTCGTTTGATAGATTAAAAATATTAAAACATTGTATACGTTAATATTAATTTATAATTAATACACTTAGTAGATATTTCAAAGAAAAATTGCAAGAATCATAATCATCGCAATATACATATTTCTCTAGGAACGATGTATTAACTTTTGCGGAAAAATTTGGAACACATGATTACGATAAAGTTTGCGATGAAATAAAAGCTAATAAAAATAATATATCGATACCAATTTATAATTTTATGTATTTAATATACGAACTTGTATCATTACATTTAGAAAATATTATATTTTTAATGAATAAAATAATGTAAATGTATCAAACTTCTTATCAATTACCTTTCTCACTCCTATCCTAAAGTACCTCTTAGTCTTAAAATTTAATATTATAAATTGTAGTGTTGAATTTTAAATCATAGAGTTAATTTTTAGTTTAATTAAATTTCAAAATATTGTGTCATCGTGGACTAGAGAGGCGAAATCCTACCTCAAGTTGGAGTGGGGGTATTATAGGGGTACCTATAATACACCCTCCCCCCCCTTCCGTACCTGTATCAGTAAGCGCTTACCGATGGCAGGGGGAGCTATAGCTCAAGAGTCCATCTGCACGATCGCGCAGTTTGCCGGAGTAGCGGACCGTGTCGGACAGGTGTTAGGCCTCTCTCTCACTCTCTCTCCCTCTCTCTCTCCCCCTCCCTCTCTCTTCCTCTCTCTCTCCCTCTCCCTCTGTCCCTCACACTCCTCTTTCTCTCTCCCTCTACCACCCTCTCCCCTCACACATGTGGCACCATAAGGCTGATAATCTATCCCTATCACCAACCACTGGGCATGGAAGGGGCATTATAGGGGTATCTATAATGCTTCCCCCACCCCTCAGGTGGTAGTGGTGGGGGTTTGTTTTGACTCCCCATGGTGCCATAATAACTACTTACTAGAAATCTTAAAAACTTGGTCAGTTTTACAGTGATATCACAATCGTCAATTTATCAATTACTATATCTAGTCATATTTATAACTAAATCTTCCTAGAACGTTGACGCTGCTAGCTCCAACCATCTTACGGGGGCTAGGACACACGATCAAGAAGATATTGACGCATCGCCTTCTTGAATGTGTGATATGATGGGATGTAATGTAGGGAGAGGGGGAATGAGTTGCCGTGAGACACGCGCCTTGAACTTAAAACGATCTCTCACCGGCCGTTTCGTAGGATACCGCGGGAAACCATAGCTCTAGCTGCACTCCCCGGCTGGAGGGCCGAGGATTGTGCTACTTGAAGAAATCAGCCAAATAATAGAGTCTATGAGAGTTCAATCGAAGGCGACCGAGACACGTCCAGTAGTAAGTCATGTGTATGTCCTTTCTGACACCAAAGATGTATCTTATAAATATGGAAAAATCTCCAGAACTTTTGACTTATCATTAAAAAAAAAAAAAAAAAAAAAAAAAAAAAAAAAATGAAAGCACACATTTTTTATCACATTTTTCATATGTCTTTTGACATAAAAAACAATACTTTCCATACGTTAATTATTTTTATTAAACGCTAAAAACGTCATCAATAAAAATGTAAAATATTCATATATGCTATAATGATTTTTTTTACCGTTTTAATTTATTTTTTCAACAATAATTATTGTAATTTTATGCGATATATAATAAAAAATGCCTTTTCGATAGTTATAAGATAAGAATGGACTAACTGCTGTAGAAGAACTGCAAGTTAGGCCAATATAACGAGGATTCGTAATACTAGTGGAAACTAGGTACTTTTGAGATAATACTTTGAAAAATGTAGAATCGCGACTTGCATACACTCACGACCAGCATGTATGCACGCACGCACACATGGACGGATACAAGTACACACATTGCATTCTAATCCATTCTTTATCTTCACTCTTTATTTGTGCTAGGTACAAAAAAATCAACATTTTTTAATTGTATAACATACAAACAGAAATTTTTTATAAATCTAATAACAATAATTTTTATAACTAAAATAATATTTTATAAATAAATAAATAAATACATAAACTTTTTACATTATTTAAACCATTTATTACTTTTTGCTGACTTTACTTTCTTCATTTCATTTGGTTTGCAACTAATTTTTTTTTCTAAACGAAAATAGTCGTTTATGCTAGGAAAAAAGTATGTACATGGAAAATCGAACAAACCATTATTTACAGAGTACGAGCATGATAATGAATTGACAAAGTTGGGTTGGGTTGAATTTGTGTTAGACAAAGTGATCGGAAAAGTCCTCTTTGTATTTGAAACTGATTTCATTTTTAATGGTAGAATCCCATCAATTTTTTTTTTAAATTTTTTTTAAAATCAATGTTCTTATTATTAAGATTGTTTAAACAATTAAAATGTTATTCAATACTGCGAGTAGTTTTGAAAAATTATGTTGATTTTATTATAGAAGATAACAAATTATAATTACAATGAAATAAGGTAGTTAAATACAGGTTCACAAAAGTGTTTCGAGTAAGGATCCGAGAGGACAAAGAGTCTGTATAATATTTCTAATACATCACGTGTGCGTGCGTGCGTACGTGCGTGTGCGTGTGTGCGTGCGTGTGTGCGTGCGTGCGTGTGTGTGCGTGCGTATGCGTGTGTGCGTGCGTGCGTGTGTGTGCGTGTGTGTGCGTGCGTGCGTATGTGTGCGCGTGTACGCGCGTGTGTGTGTGAGGCAATGTAGTATAATAGTATCAATAATGTTTAGGGGTTTAGAATTGAAAAGAAATTTTAATATGTTTACTATCAGATTAAAAATAATGATTAAAAAACCAACAAAATGAAATGAAAAAATCGATGTCTGAATTTAGTATTTCTCAAGTATATTAATTATACCAATACCTACTGATTACGCTGTAGTTTTGAGTATTTCCTCAAATAACAAAATTGTGCCATTAAAAATGACAGTTTTTAAAGTAAATTACGCATGCTAGTGTACTTACTTTTTTGCTTATGAAAAATTCATTTTTTAAAGTACACTATTTGGATAGGGTTAAATTTTGTTGTTTTTTATCAGTAATAAGTAGGAACTTCAGAAAATACATTTTAGTAAACACTAAAATAACTAGAACTAAAAAATCATATTTATTTAGATGTATGAGAAAAATGGATTACACTTGTTTGAGGATCCGCTATCTTGTTTATACGAGTGGGATATCTTTTTAATATCATGGAAAAGTTTCGTCTTTGTAAATACTATCATAATAAAAAAAATGACAGTAAAAAATATGCTTAAATTTCCCGATTGGGACGAAATTCGACTCCTATAATATTATTTATCTTCGGTGGTCTAAAGATAAATTTGGAAGTCGTCTACATAGAAAATATGTTTGATTGTACGTCCGTTAAGTACTTCCCGTAAGTCATTTACGTATAGTCAGAATAGTAGGGTGCCCAGAACGGAACCCTGTGGGACACCCATATTGGTTTCAAGTTAGTCAGAATTACCGTCTGAAAACGATCTTGTAAGTGTGACTTGGATTAAAGGAAAGTCGTCCGGGAGAACCCCAGCGGACGGAGCTTTCGTAGTACCTTGGATAATAAAACCGTATCAAAAGCCTTAGTGGAGTCAAATGACAATTGAAGTGTTATTTTTTTTATCAATGACCATGTGTATATCGTTAGTCAGTTTTAGTAATTCTGTCTAGATACTATGGTGTCTTCGAAATCCGGCCCTGACGGGGTGAAGCAGATTATTGTTATTTAGATACTTCTTTATTTAGTCGTGGAAAATCTTTTCAAGGACTTTGGAGAGAAAACAGAGTAGCGCTATGGGACGAAAGTTGTTTGTAAGATGCCTTAGGCAAACGAAGCATCATTAGTAGTTGCGTTGGTAAGATGCTGTGCGTGGCATCATCAGCATTAACTTAGGATATTTAGTAGAAATAGGATTATATTTTCTTTTGTTTGTGAGATGCTCCATGCAAACAGAGCATCATTAGAAGTTGCACTTGTAAGATGCTGTATGCGGCGTCATAATTATTAGGTTAGCATTAGTAGTAGTGATAGAATTAGATTTTCTTTAGTCGTAAGATGTTCAAAGTAAATAGAGTATCATAAGTAATGGCTTTGGGAAGATGCTGAAAGAAAAAAAAAGCATCATCATTACTATTATCTTAACTTAGTAACGTAGTAAACCTGCGGTGAACTTTGCAGAACATTGTGTTGCCAGATGTCTGCAAGATAATTGCCAATTGTAAAATCGTAGTTTTGTAAAATTTTTGTTCTTGTCGTGGTTGAGGATAGCGAGAGCTAAGGATGTGCCTTAGACGACATTGTAACACGCAAGCGGCTCGCTGCGGTCCCATAGTTGTATCATATTCAATAGAAAGATCTGAAATAAGTCTTTTAAATGGAGTGCAAATGCGAGCGAACATTGAGATTGTAAGAGCGTCAGGCGTTAGAATAGGGAATGTATTCGACTAACATATAGTAGTATTTTGTAGTTAGATATTGTACCCTTCACCCTGACAGGCATTGTAGGCATTGTAGTGAGACAAGAGGGATCTTCGCGAAACGCGGAGTGCGCTTCGGTCTTGGGAGGGGGAATTTGTAACACTCTCAAGTGAGCCTTACAAGTTATACACGAGCCATTGTTGACATGCTCGGTACCGGCTACTTAAAGTCACTCTTCGTAGGCGCACAACTAAATAAATAGTGTGCGCACAGTCGTCCTATGCGGCATATAGGAGCGAGAGAGAGAGAGAAAAATGATCGTGGTAAGTGGGAAAATTCCACGACTGGGCGATCGCGAGCTGTAGTCGCGTCACGCTCAGGCACTTCGTCGCAGGCCACAGCCGAAGCTGGTTGAGTTCGGCTGTGCAACCGACTCCATCGTAGACCGCCGTATAGCGCGAATCTTAGTAGATAAAGTAAAGCTAATAGAGAAAAAAGTATATAGTAATAGTGTGTGTAGAGAGAAGAGTACGAGGAAGAGAGACCCGTGCACCGACCGACAAGATCAAGACGACCGCAGCTGCGAAAGCCATCGTCGCATCAGGACTAGCTCGCCAGCAGGAATCGTAAGTGTGATTAGGTTGCGGCCATTTTGTGATCGCGCCGGAATCTCTCTCTCTCGCGCTCGCGTATCCTACTCTCTCGAAACGTGTTTGCCGAAACTTTATTGAAACTTAGGTTGTTGCAAGCGCTCGCGATCTCGCGCCTGAACTTGCGTCCTTTACCCCGCACTACCGCGACCAAATGTTACATCGCGTTGTTACATATATTTTGTTAGAATTAGTTAGATTGCTGGGGACGACCCAGCTGGAGCTCAACATATTTTTCTTGTTCAATATTAACCTTATATATTTCAAACTACTTTTCATATTTTATTTTAATAAATGTTAAAGTTCATCTGTTAATTGCATAGATTCTTTAGCGACCCACGTCATACCACCTCCTGGGATTTTCCTTGATGAAACATATACTAATTGTGCATGACTAGTAATTTTATATTTGCAACACTTGTATTTTCAGTTAGCCTT
>JAWWEQ010042566.1:4591-17792 GCA_035583055.1 Torymus tubicola | reverse complement strand
ATCTGAAAAAATTCAGGGTAACATATGGGATGGTTACGAAACGATTTAGGTGATTTTAAAAGAAAAAAAAATTTTGATCTCTCTATTCACCTGAGAACTGCCCATATATTTCACTTGTCGCGTCTCATTATTTCATATTCCCTACGTTCTTGAGTCATTTATGTATCATTATATATATTCATTTGTACGAATACTTGCGCAGCTAGCCGGGCGCTAGTTATCCGTTACAGCTCATATAATATAAATATTTGTAATACAAACAAATAAGAATTTTTGTAACTCGCTATAATATAAAAAATATTAAATTATTCAGAAATTAATATTTGTCAATAACATAAATATATGATGGCAAATTTATTTAAACATAAATGTTTATTTTTGCAAAAAGTTTTCCATGCAATGCTTAAGGTATCACTTAATCATTTAATTATCCACAATAAAAACTAGACGTGCTTTAAAATACTCATAGTATTTTTATAAAATATTCTATTTAATCTGTTTTTTTCAAACACTTATGTCGAAGGAATACTAATTTTATTTTTAAAAATAGAGATGTTTTATTAATATGCTGTGTACGTTTCGATTGCGAAAATATTCTCTTTTTATGGAAAAAGGTTCAGAAAATATATTTTAAAATTATTTTTTTAATTTAATGAATAGATATTCATACCCGCCTCAGAATTGAGGAGGTAGACAATTATAATCTTGCCTCTTTTAAATAAGACGTTACCAAAATAGTGCCTTCCGATATCTTTTTCCTTTTCGGAGGAATAACTTATAAACGTAAATTACGGTTTTGTAAATAACTTGTAAACGAATATAACAATTGACATTATATTATATTGTTAAGGTGTAGATAATTTTCGGATGACTTAAATACATTATTAGCAAAACGAAGATATTAATGCTAAGACCCGGAAAAATGAAAAATCGTTCTCCAAAAAGTAAAAAGGCGATGTTTGGATAGCCTATTGTCTAAATAAACCAAAATCGCAGCTAACATAACCATACCCTGGATCTCCCAGTGTAGCCTTCGCGGTGCGAACGATTGCGCCACAGATACATCTCAAGCAATTTCTCAAGTAATTACTTAAGTAATTGCTTATTACTAAAACTGCAACTTAATAATTCTTAAATTGTAAATAGCCTGGGTATGCTACTTCCGGGTAAAAGGTGTGAAGTCGGCAGATAAGCCAGAGCAACTAAATTGACAATTACAAATAATTAAACCACAAATATCCTAGAGAAACGAGTTCCACGTAGAAGATGTAAGGCACGCAGATAGGTCAAATGAACTAGGTTGTCAATTGAAAATTAGTGAATCCCATATAGCCTGAGGATGCGAATTCCACATAGGTATGCGAAATGCAGACGGTCGAAATAAACTAAGTTAAAAATTAAAAATTATTAAGCCCAAAATATCCTGCGAATCCACGTTTCACGTAGAAGGTGTGGGTCACGTAGACCCGCTAAGGATAGTTAACTGCTATTTAAAAAATTCAATTCGCCAAATAGTCTGGGGATGCGAGTTCCACGTAGATGATGTGTGGCAAGTAGACGGGTCAGATGAACTGAGTTGTACATTGAAAATTGTAAAATCACAAAAAGCCGCAGACCAGTTTATGACAGTCAATTCTTATTTAAAAAATGTTAAACCTTAAGCAGCCTGGGGATTCAAGTTCCATGTAGTAGGACTGACGTCACGTAGACGAGCTTAAGAAACCATGCAACTTAAAAATTACTAAACCCTCAATAGTCTGACGATGCGAGTTGCTCGCAGAAAGTGTGAGACACAGCAGGCTGCTTGTTAATAATTCATAAAGCTAACTTCCACCCGTCAGTGCGCCCCTATACGTTCTACACAGATCTTGTATGCCCCGGAGTTTTGGGGTCTAATATTTTATAATGTGCAGCTCACTGTCTTTAGCTCGTTGGCGTCTTGACGTCATTTCCAGGCTATTTAGGATTTTAAATCTCTTGTGACAGTACAGATCGCGCATATAAGCAATAAGGTGTACGACGCGATCATGCGCGAGCACCAAAGACGAGATATTATAGCGTAAACAGAGAGAGAGAGAGAGAGAGAGAGAGAGAGAGAGAGAGAGATAAAGAGAGAGCCTTTATTGCTGAAAATATTTATTACGTAAGTAAGTACTTGAATTATTACTTAAATTGTTGGTATCAGGTGCCAAGTAATAAGTTAAGTAATTACTTGAACAATTGCTTGAGATATATCTGTGGTGCCACCGTTCTCACCGTGAGAGGAGCACTGGTAGACCTGATATTGCACTCATATAGGAATGAGCAAACATAAATGCATGGGCCCCCATTATAGTTCCCATTCTCGGCATCACCCAGCGCCAAGGATGTGGACGTGATGGGAATAGGCCCCAATTTTTTTGTTTTTTCGTTTTTTTAAATGTTTTGTTTTTTGTTTTGTTTTGTTTTTGTTTTTTGTTTTTGTTTTTGTTTTTTGTTTTTCTTGTTTTTTTTTGTAACGGGGTCGGATTCTAGACACGTAATAAATTCTTTCGGTACACTTGCTAAGGGTTCTACGTCGAAGAAACCCTGTTGTCGGTGAAGAATTCCGACAGGGATGACAGTACCTCTTCTTCGTAGAGGTTTGCCAGGGCCCTACAATCTTCAAGTCTTGCCAAGAATACGTCAATGCTCTGGCTCTTCGCGCCAGAGGACCAGTATCTGCCACCTTCGTACTACTTGTCCGATGCCTCTCGAGTGGTTAAACCCCGACCTCGAGAATCTCGACGACATGCCTACCGCACAGTCGTTCGGCAAGCCCGTACTCCTCGCCGTGCTCTGTCGGTCTCCACCTACCCAGGCTGCGTTTCCGGGTCGGAAATCAACCTGATCTCCGGGGCGAGCTCACTGTGGCGATGGCGATGGCCTGCCCTGTCCTCGCTCGTATGGGACTGTAAACGTGTCTTCAAAGTGCACGTTATGCTTGCTTCTGGCCTCTGTCACCCTGGTGCTCGATGCAGTGATGCCATATAGAGGTATTTTGTCTTTATTACTCTCTCATAATATAACATTATTCGCATGAGAGTGGGGGAAACAAAGCACCTCTATCTGGCAGCACTGGACCTATTAGTGGAATTAATAGCGAGCCGACTTCTCTGGACACCCGGAACTCTTGCTCGTCGCTCGCCAAGAGACGTAGCATATCTCCTGGCTACGTACTTTCTCTTCCGTCCTCCACTCTGGTTATCGCCGAAATTTCTTCTACTCTTGTCTCTTGCCGTTGATAGCAGTTGTCGTCTTCCTCGATCTCTCGTACTCTTTTTTCGGCCGGGATTTCTGGTGTTGGTGGGTGTTGGCGCTGTTGTATGACCTCTACCATAGTTCTTATTATTTCCTGGATGCTCTCGCTCGCCAGGATCGTTTCTATCGGGTGCACATCCCACGCCGTCGTTTGTATGAAGGATCCATCGTCTACCGCGACGATTCTTCTTAGCAGCTCGTCTCTGAGTGCTATTCTCTTGTCGATTCTCTGATCGGAGCTTGCCTCCAGGAAATTTTCCGGCACATATATGCACAACACCCACTTACTCAGTCCGTCCATCTGGCTGAATAGGGTGCCCTGTCGCTTTATTTCCATGTGCGACAGGTATTTGTCAATCTCATGACAAGATAAAGACAACACCCAATCCTGAATTGCCTCTTCCATGGTTGACGACATTTTAACTGTTGAGTGTGTGCAAGGGGATGCTTATTAATCTCCCGATTACTTTATGTGCTTTTGCACTGTCAGTGGTATCCTTCACCAGGTACCTACTGGATGACCACTGACTCTTAAAACACGTCTTTCTAACTGGTAGTTTGGTCCTTATAAGCTTTTCTATGTCAACGGGGATGGAGTGACTACTCGCTGTCCCCGTTGCGTCGCGCTGTACCTAATTTTCTCTACTTCGCCTGTTGTTTGGAGGTTATGTTGCTCCTATCGTTTGCGCAAACGTTTTCCGAGGATGCGCAAAAGAATTCAGCTGTGCGCAAACGATTTCAGCTGTGCGCAAATGATTTTAGTTGTGCGCAAACGATTTCGCGAGGTTTTGGGCCTTATTTGTTGTTTTTACATGACTGGCATACATTTTCCGACAATTAATACTTGGGCCAATCTATTTGGCGCACGAGCAAATGATTCCGCGAAAAGAAATCGAAACTTCCGTTTTCCGCCCACTGCGCATGCGCGGAACCACAATTTTTGTGTGTTTCCGTTCACTACTTGCATGCGCAAACAATTCCGCGTGTCAAACGGAAATTTCAATTTTTTGACCCCTTTGCGCATGCGCAACACCAAAATTCGCGGATGCGTCCACCTCGTGGAAGGGAGAGCCAACGAATTCGCGATAGTTTTTTCCCCTTTTTATTTTAGGCTTCTGCGCATGCGCGTTGCCAAAATCGATGTGCGCTCGATAAGGCTGCCCCCTCGCGCAAACGTTTGTGCCACTTTAATTAAAAATTCTCCAAATATCTTCTGAGCAACAATATGTCCTCCGGCGTGCACGTATGCTGCCGACGACAAAGAGACAGCGCTGAAATAGAACCCTAACTAAACATGTAATACATAAATAATAAATAATTAATAAATAATTAAATAATAATTATTAATCAGTTAATCCTATCTACTCTCTTTGTAGTCCTAGTTAAATACTTCAACAATGGTCGGCCTTCACAAGCAAAGTTCCTGACTAGTTGTACGTGCAGGCCGGGTATTTTACCTCCAAGCAAGGTTATGAACCACCGGTTAGATACCCTTACACGCTCTTTATAATTTCTCGCAATCAACGCAACGCATGTCTCGACCTAGTTTTCTCGCCAAACCAAGAAATATCTTAGACCCGTGCTTAAAGCTTAACAAAACCATTAGTTGGACGCCAGTTGTAACGGGGAAGAATTCTAGACACGTAATAAACTCTTATGATACACTTGCTAAGGGTTCTACGTCGAAGAACCCTTTTGTCCGGCAGTTGGCAGTGGCACAAGGGATGAACACTTGCCTTAAGCTTTCATTGTAGAAAACTTAGGCCTCTTTCTACTCGAGCGCCCCTTGCTCGATGGCACTGCTGACAACTCCGGTGCGAGAATGATCGGCTGCTGGCTACACCTAGCCTTATCTGCTAGCAGCTGTACAACGATTCTCCCGTACAACGCCGCGGCTTTCGAACAGCGGCTATGTCTAGCCTCTAGAAAAGTGTAGAGAGTGGTATTCGAGATGCATGCACGGGTCGGGCTCTCTAAATGAAAACGCGTGACTCGATATATATAAGATAAAATAATAATCGGTTTATTCAATTCAAAAGTAGGTCATAAAGATCTAACGCGTAGGCCGAGACTTTACGCTTGCCTGCGCTCGCAGCCGGCTTTTACGCTCCGCGACGCTCTAGATATAATACGCGGTTCACCTGCCGCAACAACCTCACCGCGAGATTCGCACACGCAACAATATTCACGGCGCCGAGTAATTAACGGTACTCACTCAGGGCTGATCAGCCATCTCGCAAAAATCTGCTTGTACGCCGGCGGGGATGGAGTCTCCTCGCTGTCCCCGCTGAATCCTCAAATCTTCCGGTGTATCTCTCGCGCGACGGCTGTTTGCTCTGCTCGACACGGTAGTTCTCTTCCTTGACACTCTATATCAGTATCTCGAACACTTAAAAAACTTTCACACTTGTTGCTTCGCGCGCGGCTATCAACTTTCTGTCTGCTCATGAAGATGGCCGCTCTCACCCGCGCAGTGCTCGGTCATGCCTCGATGTTCTGTCGCGCGCCGCCCGATGGCTCTTTCAGTATCTTTTCCCCGCGGTCGTACGCGTAATTCAAATCCCATTATATTTCCGAGTCAGCATATATAGGCGCCCGTTACATTTTATATTTTTCTTGTTATTTTCTTTCATTTTTTGTACTTTTTTATCATTTTTCTTTTAAAATTTTCATTTTTTGCACTTTATATATTTTATTGCTTTAATTATTTAAATAGTTTAATTTTTTCAAAATTTTTTTAAAGATTTATTAAATGATGAACAGCATCACTTATTGCCAAACTACAATCAAAGTTAATCTCGTTAGTACTTCATCTGTAATTCTTACAGTATTTACTGAGAAAGAGTTTTCAGTAGTATCATATGTAGCACTGATAATATTAACGAAAGAGGTTGACAGTGTGGATGAAGTTGTAGGTTCAGCAGGAGCATGCGAGATATTAAGGGCAGCAGGATCTTGTTGTAATACAGTCTGTAATTTGCTTTTGTTTTTTATTTAAATTTACTCTTGATGTGATTCCATTTTTTATTCCCTTTACTTTATTTAACCATGTGAATCATAAAGTGCCTTGTAAAGTTGTATAGATCCCATCTACCATTTTTTTTTAAACATCGTATTTGTTTTTTGCATATTGGACATAAAATATTAGCAACTATAAACTGTTTATCTAACATTATTTCAACTGGCACATAATCATAATCACATAATCAATCATAGTTTTTAGTTTAATAACTGACATTTTCTTTTTAGTTTTTGACTAGAGTTTAAATATCGATTTGGCTTCTGATTTGAAATTTATAGGTTTCATAGTTTTTTCATTAATGCTTTGAGACATGCGTACATTTATATTTACATTCAAATTCCTCCAAAACAGATCATTTTTTTGACAAATAGATTCTTCCATTTTAAAAATCAATAGTTTATAATTAATCGGAAATTTAAATGAATTTTCCTCTTTTTCATACATGTCGTATTAATTACGTTTACATGCATCAGATGGAATTAGGTTTTTGTGGAAAGCGGAACGTACAAAATTTTCTACTTTTCGAGAACATTTTTACTAATGCATTTGCTAGAACCAGGATTGTCTAAACCTTGAAATTATAAATATTTTTTATATGCTTAGAAATAAGGATGTTTGGAAATGAAGTTTTTCTAATTTTAACCAAAATAATTTTCTGTAAATATTTTCTGTTTTTTCATTATCATTAATATGAAGATTCGTCTTAAATATTGTAAGTAAATATTTAAAATACTAAAGATAAACTACACGTATCCTATTGATATTAATAAATAGATGTAATAAGAAACCAAAATTATAAGAGTGCCCGACCCGTGCATGCTTCCCGAATACCGCCCTCTACCCTTTCACAGTTGCAGTTAGCCGAGAACATCATCTCCTGGAGGAGTAACGGTAAAGGGAAGGTAAGAGAAGAGTAAACCGCTGTGTGTAAACAAGCGGTGTTGTACGGGAGAACCGGCTGCTAGTAGGTAAGGCTAGGTGTAGCCAGCAGCCTCGTTCTCGCAACGGTAACGGGAAGGTAAGAGAGAAAGATAGCCGCTGTATGTAAACAAGCGGTGTTGTACGGGAGAACCGGCTGCTAGTAGGTAAGGCTAGGTGTAGCCAGCAGTCTCGTTCTCGCACCGGAGTTGGCAGCCGTGCCACCGAGCAAGGGACGCTCAAGTAGAAAGAGGCTTAAGCTTTCTACAATGCTAGCTTAAGGCCAGTGTTCGTCCCTTGTGCCACTGCCGACTGCCGGACAGCAGAGTTGCTTCGACGTAGAACCCTTAGCTAATACGTAGGAAGAGTATCTCACCCATAGAGAACCTCACCCCGTTATACACTCTATGCTTCGCCACTTATTTTCTTCATAGTAGGCAAATCCTAGAATGAGTCCAATTAAATATTTATTTTTCTTTTCTTGTGAACGAAAGATGCACCAATTTCCTATAAAAATTCTATAACAAATTTGTGTGTCTTTGAAAACGTTACGTTGGTGTTGACTTATCTAGCTTTCATTTTCTTTTACTCGTTGGAGACGGCGAGTACTTAAAAAAGTTTGAGACTTATTCAGCAGCCAAGAAATTGATGATTTGCGCACCAATATTCCTTTATTATTTTTGGCTTTCACAAAAATGAATCGACTGTTGTTGGCATCAACATTTTCTGTAAAAGAATAATCTTTGATGTCCAAATCAGTGTAATCAGATAGTATTGTTGAAGAGCCTTCAAAATTTTCGAATAATTCTTTATCATCAAACATATATAGTTCATTTTCAGTTCTATTCTTTTCATGAACATCATCATTTTCTTCATCAGAATCATCATGTAAAGAGGAATCAATTCTTATATCGTTTATTAATAAGTTGTTAGCTTCATTAATAGAAATGTCCATTTCTAAACTTTCTATAGTTTTGCAGGCATCGCATTTTGCTTTAAAAAGAATTTATTTTATGACTTCAACAGTGAGATTTGAATCTTTTTTATTAAATTAAAAATTTAATTTAATTAAAGATAAGATACAATTCGTAAAATCAAAATTAAGACTGCTTATGGTTATCTTCTCCCCCCCATCCCTTGGGGGTTTATATGTAATTTACCAACTTATTTTGAAAAATAAAAAGCTATGACTAATAACTCTTTAAAATAGCAGTTTTGCAACATAAATGTTAGCTTTTCTTATAAATTCTCCTATAACTTCTCATTTTCTCCCGTGTCCTCCTATGTCCTCTCCTATCCTCCCATGTCCTTCCATGTCCTCTCATATCCTCCTAAGTTCTCCCATATCTTCTTACACCGAAAGAGAGTATGTGTCCACACAAAATCCTCCGAAGACTTCAAAGGTGTCCTCAATGTTCTCTTATGAGTGCGTAGCCCCTCGAAATAAATTTAAAGAACCATTTTAAATGTATGCTTATAATATTATAAAATTCAAATCTTGATTTTTAAGATAGTTTAATATAATATTGACATAAAATTCATTTGACATAAATTATTCTTTGTGTATATGTCTATGATTTATGTAGTAGTTGATAGACTCTGACATTTGGCAACGTCGCACAGTCGAAGTTACTCGTAGCGCCGCATACCCGTTAAGTTGAGATTAGGAGTCATTCATTTAGGAGTTTGTTTGTATAGTGTTTTTTTTCAATGCGACGTTGCCACGTTTGCAACGTCTAGCGGAAAGGATTAGTAAACATATACTTTCATACTTTGGATCAAGAATACTTTTGATCTCTCTCTCTCTCTCTCTCTCTCTCTCTTGCTTTCGCTGTCTCTCTCTCTGCATAGAAAGGAGATGCGTCACTACGCCTTCCTTTGATCGCGGTACGTGACGGTACCTCTTCGAGCAATGACGAGTATAGGGTTACGAAGTGAAAGAAAAGATGACCACATTTGTACAATCCCATATTTATTAATGGCCCGGGGTACAACGTCGGCTATCTGGAGTTATACAACCCAGATCGTCTAGGGTATCCCTGCTCTTCAACTCCTCTTTATTATCGGGATCTCAGGGTGGATTCGATGAGTCGGGTAATGCTCGAAGAAGCGAACTCCTGAGTGGCCGCAGAAATAATACCGGCGCATGGCCCCTTCCAGTGCTCTGGACCTCTTTTCGGCTTCCTTTACCCCAACTTTCGCCGCTCCTGTTTGCAGCGTATTCCGAAGCGCTCGACCTGATACTCTTCTAGGACCTTCTGCAGGCTACTATGATTTGTAACTACATTATAGTGGTACTGATTGACGTAAAGGCAAAACTTGCAAATAGCTCACACTAAAGCTAAACTTTCGCGTTCCGTCACCGAGTAATTCATTTTCGCCGGCGTGTGCATCCGTCTCGCGTACTCTAATTCTCGTTCTTCTCCTTCTATTACTTATTAGCGGACGGCGACATCCCAATGTCGCTGGCGTCCGTTTGTATGACGAATTGGCCGTCTCCTCCGGGGTTGTGTAACGTTGGCGCGGTATCGATAGTTGACTTCAGACTCTGGGAGGTATGTTTTTGTTCCTTGAGTGCCTCGTAACTCTGATTTTTCTTGGTAAATACTATAGAGAAGTTTCGCCATCTTCGCGAAAACCTTAATAAACTTGCGGTAATAAGTAGCCATGCCCATAAAAGGTCGCAGCTGTTTTAAGTTCTTCGATTCCGGATACCTCATAACAGGCTCAACTTACACCGGATTATGCCGACGTTTACAAGATGTCGGAGTACCAATTCCAACTGTCAGCTCTGGTCTTTCCAAGTCTCGTAGGCTACTATTACGTCATCCACATAAGAGTATGCAAGTGGTTCCAACTCAGGGCCAATCACCGGAGCGATCACTCTATGGAAAGTCGTCCGAGAATTCATCAATTTGAAAGTCAACCTCTTAAACTAGAATAGGCACAAGCCCGGTACTATGAACGGTGTCAGCAGTCTGTGTTCTTCATTCAGCGGAATCTGGTAATACGCACTTTTGAGGTCAATCGTCGAAATGTATTTCACCGGCCGAATCTTCCTATGAATATCTTCGCGACCAGATGCTTACCCGACGCCTTATATTCGTCACCGTATTCAGTTTCCGATAGTCGACGCACATCTGATAATCGCCCTTATACGTTACCATTACGATAGGACTAGCTCAGGGCTGATTGGCGGCTCAAGAAGACCCTGCTCAAGCGATTCCCTCACTTACCTGTGTATTTCCTTTTCCATTTTATCGGATACAGAGACCTCTACATTACGGGCCTCACTGATCCGATGTTAATTTCAGGTTCCTCCTTCAGGTTGGTAGATATCGATTGCTTTGGTGGGTTCGACAGAATTTAAACTTGGATTTCTTGCAATTCTTCCCTTTCCCTTCCAACGTGCATCAATTCCAATCGCCGTCAGTGTTGACGTTCTTGTAGCCACAGTCGCAACTTCTAACGGCAGAAAATTATATGATTTCTCTATATATAACCGGTCATCAGTCGGATCTAAGGAAGCCTGACATGCCCTTACAAAATTCACCCCAACGGTACTATGGCCTACCCGACATTTTTAGTGATCCCGGTTACCACTATACGTAACACTACGTGACCAGTGAGGGAACATCTCCCATCCGGCATCTTAACTCGCTCCGTACGCTTCAGTGTTGCTTTCCGTTCCAACGCCGTACTATGGGCGCAAATGAAATAATTTGTGCTAAAATAAAATAGAGCCAGCTAGAGATAGCTATATGCGCTTTTTTGTAAATAGAAGCTTAGATGCTGCAGATTATAGAAAAATTATAGAGAAAGCTATTAAGACTTTTTTAAGGTGAATGAAATGCGCAACACACATACACACACGCATACACACACGCACGCACGCGCCCACACACACAATTGACCGCTTTTGAGGACATTTTTCATAAAAGGTATTGTTATCAGTTTCTTTTTCTTAGTTTTTCTCTAGGGGGGATTATTTCTTGACTATACCTATAGGTAACGATTTCATTTTACAAACATTAATATCGGATCAAAATTAATATCTTATATTTTTGTTTAAGTAAGTGCGTAAAACGTCGTTCATGTCGCTTACGGTGCGATAATGATACATAACAATGAGATATCAGAATCATTTTTGAAATTTGTAAAAATGACGTATAGTTGAAGAGATTTGATAAAACACAATATTTGTACGTTATAGAAAATTATATAGCTCAGGGACAAAGGCTTTACTACTTGTTTCCTAATAATTATATTTCCATGCAAGAAACAGGGGCAATCATCGAACGTTGCAACTATTCAGACCTTGTAACTCACGAAATTTAGTTACAAGATTGATTGTGTATCCTAGTTAGCCCTTATTTGACAAAAATACGATATTTCTACATTGTACAAAATCATACAACTCTCTTACCAACTATTTTGACGAAGTTTTACTATATCCGCCTGATTGCCATTCTTAGTATAACTTTTTTCTTGCGGAAATTTTCTTAATGAATTACACGTTTCATAACTTCAAGTACTATGAGTGCCGTTATAGTATACTTAATGGCCAGATATACAACATTATAGTTTTTACATATCTTACATGGTCATATGTCGTATAAACTAGAAAATATTTACAAAATATGTCTACGTAAAATATTCTACATTCATTAATTATTGACATAATGGTTTCAGTTATTGCAAAAATCACAAATTTTTATAATAATGATATGTTTTCTACATAAATATTAATAATTCTCTACATTAAATAACAATATATAGATATTGTATATATATATAGTGTAACGGGGTAGGATTCTCTGCACGTAATATACTCTTACTACGCACACGGAGGAGGGACGGGGAGGGACGGAGAGGGACGTGGAGGGAAATGTCTAGAACACGTGAAAAAATGGTGAATTTTACGTTATTTTGTGGAGGGACGTGGAGGGTATAGATCGGCTTACACTTATATATTATAATAAGAGCTACTAGAGGGACTTCGCCCCCCTAGTTTGTTTGTTTGTTTTTTTCTTCTTTGTTACATCTTCTTTATTATTTGAATAATCACATTGCCCTATGATAATTTTTCGAATGTAGTTGACAAGTTATAATACAACAATTGTGATGCATCATTTGTCGGAGAAACAAAAAGACAAGTAAAAATAAGAGTGAAAGAACACCTAGCTAATACAAGAATTTGACCATGAAATCAATTTTGACAAAGTCGAAATCCTAGATAGAGAACCAAATTGCAAACTTCGACTTATATCTGAAATGATTCATATTAATATAAAAAAATCCTATTAACATCAATGATGATGCTTCTAACACCCAGAACACATATTTGCCTCTTTTTACTTCGGTTAAAAGTCGTTTACGTTGACACATACACATATTAGATTAATATAATAAACAAAAACATACGGACTATATTGACGTAAACACCTTGCAACCTTTGTTTCGATAATAAGGAGCTAAGAAATTTTATCTGCTCGATTATACAGTTTTAAAAGTATTGACTACATATCATTATAATCTTTGACTGCGTTTGCTTAATTTTTAACTTGTGTTTTTCTGCGGTTTGACTTTTTTACTGCTTGTGTTCGTTTTTTTATGTTAATTTATTATTGTATCGTTCTCGCAAAAAAAAAAATGAAAAAGAAGAAAAAGAAATTATAGCGAATAAGACTATATGGCGTTACACTTAACGAAATCCAATCGACTAATTCTAACTAGACCTAAGGTAATTGGTTGTATTCTGTATAACGTAAAGCACATAAAAAAAGTTATCACAAGAATTGTAAGATGTAGTAGTGAAGCAAAATTATTAAGAAAGAAGAAGAAGGATGAAATATATTAAAGAGTGAGAAGGGGTTGATATCCCTTGTGTAAACATCAGAGTGACATCCCTTGTGTAAACATCAGAGTGACATCCCTTGTGTAAACATCAGAGTGACATCCCTTGTGTAAACATCAGAGTGA